>LGRX02024849.1:0-26975 GCA_001247695.2 Cymbomonas tetramitiformis | reverse complement strand
CTGAAATGCTCGTTTCGCTGCAAAGTTCGCACCTCGCCTAAAATGCTCGTTTCACTGCAAAGTTCGCACCTCGCCTGAAATGCCCGATTCGCTGCAATGCGCCTGTCGCCTGAAACACGTGTATCGCCCGAAACGCTCGACTCGCCTGAATGGCGCGCATCGCCTGAACGACACACACCGTCTGGAAGGCGCGTTTCGCCCAGATGGCGCACATCACCAGAATGGCGCGCATCACCAGGATAGCGCGTGTTGCCTGAAAGGCATGTTTGCCTGAAAGGAGCGCTTCGCGCGAAATGTGCGCATCGCCTGAAATGCTCGGTTTGCTGCAATGCGCTTGTTGCCTGAAACACGTGTATCACCCGAGACGCGCACACCGCTTGTTCCGCCCGACATCACCTGAAGTTCACACCTCGCCGGAAGCGCTCGTTTCATTGCAACGCGCCCGTTGCCTGAAACACGTGCATCGCCCGAGACGCGCGCACCGCCTGTTTCGCACAACGACACCCGAAGTTCACAGTTCGCTTGGAACCAGGGTATCGACGACATGCATGCCTCACCGGAATGGCGAGCATCGCCTGAATGTCGCACAACGCCAGGCCAACGCGCATCACCTGAAAGGCGCAGTTTCACGGGGAAGCTGAAATCCCCCCCCCATTGTATGGGGGTCCAGCTTCTCCTAGTATCACCCCTTGCTGCGTGTGTCACTGGTCGTGTGTCACCGTCTGACACCGACCTGCTAGAAAGCTCACTGCCGTAACCTTTCTAACAGTTCTGCTATCACCCGGTTTCTCTAGCACTGTTTTTTTGTGTTCCTGTTGCAGTGAAATAGCTATATATCTTCGCACAATTATATATCTATTTTCACCTGTTTCATCAGATTATCGGTCCCACTTCACGTGAGTGGTGATTCCGGTTGATTCGGCTCGCTTCGGTTGTTCCGATTCTATTCGCCGTCAGTTTTCCCCGTCAACATCGCAGCGTAATTAATCTGCACCGTAAAAGCGGCAATTTCTCTCCGTCTCCGTTCTCTTTGCCGCTTCCGTCATTCGTGCTTCACCTACCGATTGTGACTGGTATTCCACGCACCGTATCCGTCAGCTCTTGTACATCTTGGATTATTTTCTGCCAAATATGTCACAACAGCGCCAGATCGGGCTCGCTGAGGCCCTCCGTTCAGCAAGGCGGGCTAGTGCCGCGCCCTCACCGTCACCCGTGGATCCCGGCGGTACTACGCCGGGTCCGACACGCCCAAGGAGGATTGTGTCAACTGCATATTTGCGTTCACGTCCATCGTCACTGCGGCCGAATTCTTCAACGACCCGTCAGTCCTTACCTCCACCCCGGTGGAGGAAGGTAGGGAGGAGGAGTATCTGGAACAGCTTTCCTACGCCTTCACGTACTCCACCGACATCATCGCGGTTTTACGACCTGGAGGCTATAACCCTACTAAGCATGGCTACACCCTCGACACCGAGACTGCTGACACCGACTTCAACGCTCTGATTGCAGCATTTCGACATTTTTTATTCCCCGTGTCCTTCCCCGAGTTCTCCAAGCTACTCGACCTCGAGCACGACTACGACTTTTACCACGTGGTGCTCAACGAAATCATTTTCACCGTCCTCCCCATCGTTCTTCGCGGTACTGCTTTGGCCCTTTATACAGAGGCGGCTCGTTCCCACCCTGGGGACGGCCGTTACATTCTACAGCGCCTACGCTACGAGGTCGAGGGGGTCCCCGATTCCGACTCCGACCGTTTTTGGGTTAAGATGCGCTCGACTATCATCAACGAGCCCGACGACCCGTCGCCGCAACTATAACGGCTATCCGTACTCTTGGTGACAAGCACGCCAGGATCAACCCCGATTACAGCGAGGCCAAGCGGGTGAAGGACCTCTGGCACATCCTCACCAACTCGGCCAAGCAATCTCCATACGTCACCTGCCTGTACGTCAACGTCATCCGCGATTTACGGGGTGGTACGCCTTTCTCTTTCTCCACGCTATGCCTGCGGGTTCGCACGGTGTGGCGTGAGGAGCTCGCATTTGCCACCCCTGTGAAGGACACCGGCTACACTGTGCCTTCTGGTGGTGGTGGTGGTGGGCGGGAGAAGAAGCCGACCTTCAACGCCGTTAACTTTGACCGTAAGCCCGCCTACACCACCGTGCCCGTCGGTGAGTGGAAGGCGGAACCCGTTGGCGCCATGGTGAAGCGCTGGGTGGGTATCGGGTACCCCTGCATCCTGTGCTTCCGTATGTGGGGTGTGACCGATGCACACCCCGACACCCGTGGATGCTGCCCTTACATGTGTAAGGAGGCATTTGGCAGTGGGCGCGCGCCCGACACCGCGCTCCCCACTGGGAAGCGGCCTCCGCCCCCGGCGTACGCTGCTGCCCTCGCGACCTTCCAGGCAGCGGATTGCCCTGCCGCCGACCCTCCGGTGGTGCCAGCCCCGCAGGCTGACGCCCCGGCGGACGTAGCGGTCATGACGTTCGTCGCGCCTGCAATCGACCCGTCACCACAGCTCGCCCCGTCATCCACATCCACGGCTGGCGAGCCGGTGGTGCCGTCTGCGGAGCCGCCGCTCGCGCACCGCCGGCTCTGCACTTGGCGTGCTCTGACCCCGACGAGGTGCCCGAGGACCCCGACGACGATGCCGCCCTTCATGGCTTCACTGATGGAGACTACGATTGGCCGGCTTTCCGAGAGACTCCGTGGATCCCTTCGATCGTCACCAACGCCGAGACTCAAATAAAAGACCTTAGAGCGGAACTAGCCCGCCTAGCCTGTTTACTTGTCTCTGAAATGCCTAGGCAGCGCCCCTGCACGGATGTGTTTCTAGCTGGGTTGGAAAAGGCCCCCTCGGCCTGGACATTACATTGACATTGGGTTAGGGCTTAGGGTTTCCTTGCTCTTGCATGGCCACTCACACCTTCGGGGTGAGGTGGTGTCACGGGGAAGCTGAAATCCCCCCCCACTGTATGGGGGTCCAGCTTCTCCTAGTATCACCCCTTGTTGCGTGTGTCACTGGTCGTGTGTCACCGTCTGACACCGACGTGCTAGAAAGCTCACTGCCGTAACCTTTCTAACAGTTCTGCTATCACCCGGTTTCTCTAGCACTGTTTTCCTGTGTTCCTGTTGCAGTGAGATGGCTATATATCTTCACACAATTATAAATCTATTTTCACCTGTTTCATCACAGTTCACGCAGTCCGAGTTGCATTTATCGCCCGAAGCTTGCACATCGCTTGCAGCGTGCGTATCAGTAGGGCGCATGTGTCACCGGAAGTGATCGTGTCACCCGAAGCGCACACGCCGCCAGGAATACGCATAACGCCTGAAACGCGTACGTCATCGGAAATGCGTAATTTGCCTGAAAGGCGCGCTTCGCCCGAAATGTGCACATCACATTGAGTGCTCGTTTCGCTGCAATGCGCATCTGCCGGAAACACCTGTGTCGCCCGAAATGCGCGTTCCGCCCTGCGCCCGGAAAGGACGCGTTCGCCTGAAATGCGCGTATCGACTGAAACGCTTGAGTCGCCTGGAGCGCACACACCACCTGTAACGCGCGCTCGCCTGTAACACGTGCATCGCCTGAGATGCGCAATCCGCCCGAAATGCGCGGATCGCCTCAAGTGAGCGTATCGATTACACGCATGCATCGCCTAACTAGCACGCATCACCTGAAATGTTGTGCTCGTGTCACTGCAATGCCCGCTCGCCTTGAAAGAAACGGCCCGCTCGCCTGACTGACGTGCTCCACCTGGACAGCGCGTTTCACCAGCATCATCATCAGCGCATCCTTATTCAGTCATCATCAGTCATTTCAGTCATCATCAGTCATCATCAGTCATCATCAGTCACAGCAGTCATGACCAGCATCATCATCAGCGCATCACTATAGAGTCAGCGCCAGCATCATCATCGGCGCATCTCTTTCCAGTCATCATCATCATCAGTCATATTGGTCATCATCAGCCATCATCAGCCATCCTTACTCATCACCAGTCATATCAGTCATCATCAGCGCAGCGCTTTTCAGCACTTTGCTCCACGTGACAGCGGAACACCACTCCTGAAGATTTCAGGACGAGCGCGTGACAGTGGTCCCAACAGACAACCGCGTGACAGTGGCCGAGAATTCCACGTGACAGTGGAACACCACTCCTGAAAATTTCAGGACGACCGCGACAGTTGTCCCAACAGACAACCGCGTGACGCTGGCCGAGAATTCCACGACGCTGGAACACCACTCCCCGAAGATTTCGTGACGAGCGCGTGATGCTGGTCCCAACAAGATACCGCGTGATGCTGGCCGAGAATTCCACGTGACAGCGGAACACCACTCTTGAAGATTTCGTGACGAGCGCGTGACAGTGGTCCCAACAAACACAGCCGCGTGACGGTGGCCGAGAATTCCACGCGGATGCTGGAACACCACTGTGAAGATTTCAGACGACCAAGTGACAGCGGGTCCCAATGCATGCCTTCCGCGTGACGGTGGCCGAGAATTCCACGACATGTCGTGGTCATGACCGATGACATATGTGTCATACCTGTCATACCTGTCATACCTGTCCGACATGTCATACCATGTCATGCCATGTCATGTCGGTCGTGTCATATATTATTATGCCAGTCGGTCGTGTCATATATTATTATGACAGTCGGTCGAGTCATATATTATTATGACAGTCGTCAGTACGGTCGACCATGACTGTACCTGTCGTCAGATGATAATGTCACATCATCCGTCATTATTCAAGGAAAGACTTGAATGACCCTGTCATCGAGAGTTCGTATGTCGAACTCGAAGATGGCAAAGCAAGATACATCTTGAATACAAACAAGAACCATCTTGGCTTTAAGCATGTGCGGAACACGCATGCACAGTATGAACGAACTATTCGTTATCACAATACTGGTCGTTCAACCTACGTCTCGGGTTCACAACCCAATGGCGGTACTATCTATGATGATAGGAGACGTAAGGTATAAGATGAGGAAGCGTTGGGCTTCAAGCAGATCTTCATTCAGAGACTGCACTCATCACCCGCTATTACTTTCACTTGCGTTGTTGTCCAACTTCGCAGTGTTAATTTGTATATTGATAATATATTCACGGCCTGTATATCTCGCCGTATCATATGGTATTCTCAAACTCGTCAAGGCACGAAAAGAGAACTCAAGTGAGTGCAGCGTCAGAGATAGTATATATCATATTGTTCGCAGGTTTGCAGGTGGGCGCATAAGCGACAGCGCTCGCAGTGATATTGAATATCTGCAAATTGAATAATATACGCTCGAATATCGACAGCACACGGATTGCGCGAGGAGATTTTTCATCGCGAACATATTCGCAGCTGACAGCATCCGCAGAGAAGTCGTCTTGATTTTATAAGCGACAAGGTGTGCGCACAGTGTACGGAACGCATGCAAATGATGTCAAAATTCGCAGGAATGTCACAGTATGCGAGATGCAGATGCGCGAACGAAAAATAATCGTCAGCACATATGATTTTCATCAACTGCGACTGGACGCACGAAATTTCGTTTAATAGCGCGCTCGCATTCGTTCATGCGACGAACATCGGCAATCATCAGTATGCGACGTACATCAGCAATCGATTTTCGCAAATGCTCGTATGATGATTTTAGCTCGTCAGTGCGATGTACACTGATGTGATGCTCGTGTGCGCGATGTGCACGTCAGCGCGATGTCATGATTTCATCTGATGCAATGGACGCACGTTTTTATGGCGCATGATTCCTAACGCGTCTTTATGCAGCGATGCATATAAAATGTGTACGCGCGTCAATATCCTCTGCAGAATGATTGTATACTTGCAGGAATGCTCTAGACGCATAATCGTCATACTGCTGTGGACGCATGGTCACCATACTGCTGTGGACGCATGATCATCATACTGCTATGAACGCATGGTCACTATACTGCTGTGAATGTATGATCACCATGCTGCATCAATTCACACTATGTTCTGATGACTGCATCGATATCTCTAATGCTGATGATTAGAGTACAGCATTTCATACTTATCTGAAGTATAGTGTGCAAAATGTTTATTTGAGCATACACTAACTTACAACACATATTACTTGCAGCATCTGAGTATATGTATATCTTATACTGAATGACTGCCACACTGTAAGTTGTGCATACATTGGGATAACAGATGTTCTAAATGATCCAACTTGATCACGGTAACAGTTGGAATAGATGTGCACAAAGCATTCATTTGCAGTGCATGCTAACTATATTAGAACCCATACAGTAGAAGGTGCCTGTTCAGTAATCTTAACACAGTAATTAGCTCAATATGACCCGGTGGAGTCGAGATACTCCTCGGACAACATATTGTTCTACTGTGGATTACTGAAAGGATACTCACCGGAGCTGTATGTGAAATATACCCAGCAACTCATTTGTAAATGAGATTATTTTGGAATTACAATACTCCTAAGCTTAATATATCATGCTAGATGTATTCAGTGCATGGTATGCTGATAATCCTGCATGATGAACTGTCTGGAAATGTTGTAATGTCCAGAAGTTATCTTACTGCAAAGTGTGAAAAAGTTAACACACACACACACACACACTGACAAGAAAGTGCTAATCAGTAAGCACTGCATGCATGCACACACATTGCATTGTATGTATTAATATTCACTGATTCAAAGTGAATTGATTAACTTAATTATCTATCATGTATATGATAATGTAGATACCACTTTCCAAACACATGTGCGTGGAAAGTGTCAGCGATTGTGATAGATATGGGAACAGATAAATCAACATGCCGTAGGGCTGGATGGAGTTATCTCCAGACCCGAAGGCAAGATACTGCACCCATGCAACAGCTGGTAACTGTTGGGTGCAGTCCACTCGTCATTCCACATATCATCGCTGGAGCAACATCAAAAACTACATTGCATAATGATAATTGATTCAGATTTGATCAGTTCAAATGCATGTAACTCTCAGATCAGTATCTACATGACATCTGATAATAGTTTTTGAGGACAGCACACACATACAAATGTGTTGTGTCAAATTGCTGTGATTATATCAAGCAATGTCCAGATATGTTCGAAATAAGAAATATCATTTTGATAAATCTTAGAGCACAGACCTATGCTCAGAATAGATCATAGATTGACAAATATCACTAAAGTGGATGTTCCTAAATGGATGTTCCCACTTAAGTTAATAACTCTATATATCATCAGAATGTACATTTACTGCCATGGGTTTAAATCAGTAAAACCCAGAAATGCTGTCAACCATAGATGTTGATATACAGCATAATTTACTTATTTGCCATGAAATTTGTCATGTGCAAAAGTAAAGTTTATTGCAGTGATTCTGTACTTTACATTCCACACACACACAGATATGTACATATATCAACATATATATATATGTTGAAAAATGGCCAAAATCGGTAAAATTCTTTGGCGATTAATTTGAAAATTGAAAATTGAACCTTGTTTTATTTGATATTATGATTTTATACCTATTAAGGTATGAGGAAATCATAATGACACATGTCATATCTCGTGTAACACCCTAGATAATAGGTGTGGAATATGTAGGGGTGTGCATATTGACTGTAACAATAAATCGGTCAAAATGTTCTACGTGTAATCTTTTGAAAATTTGGGATTGATCTTTTTTGCTATAACGAATATTTAGCTATCAAATAATAATTCCTGAATGACATAACACGTGTAACACCCTGTAACACCCTAAAATCTGAATGTGTGTGCCAGGGGGTGTAACGTACCTTCTGAACATCCTGTAACATTCAGTTTGGTATCATATGCAGTTTTGCTTAAAAACATTTGCAAAAATTTTATACTGCTTATTTTTTACCTATTATAGGGTTACTGATACCATGTAACACCCTAATCATATTATTGGGTATATGGGCCGCTGTAACCAAACATGCCCTAAAATGCTACTATAATTTCGATAAACTTCGTATTTAGCATTAACATATCATGCTGTTTTCGACACAGACATGATGATATATCGGGTAACAACCCAAGAACTGTTGGGCAACAACCCTAAAACTGTAACAGCTGTTTCCTATAAGGACTGCATGCTATAACCTATAAGCTATAAGCTATGAAGTATATAGGCAACTGCCTATGTGTTCACACTTCCTCGAGGGGGGAAGAAGGTGGATAGGATTATACACATATCCATTTTTCCGATCTGGTGATTATGATGAATTGCTTTTGATAAAATCACTGCATCCACAAGTAACGTTGAAATCTGTACAACGTTAAAACCACCATCACTAATAAAGTGTAAACTCGGATGGGAAACTATATCCCAATGACTATAAGTTGACTTTTGCTCAGCATTTACATTCTCGAGTAAGTTTGAAATGCTGAACTATATACATAACATATAACCTGATACCATGCTTAATTGCATATCCTGGATCAGAAGATGATAGTTATATAATGTATATATATATATATATCCCACCTGATATACTTTGGCACTATAGCCGTACATAAGAGTGGGAAGGACAAGTGCATCGCTGTAAGACTGGTTGATATAGTCCCAGTGCTGAAGGCAGAATTTGACACCCGAATAACAGCTGATAACTGTTGGTGACCACCATGCAAGACCTTCCAAGCGTAATTCCTTTGATCCTGGGATGCGAGTGAATTGTTCATAATATGTTGACATCACATAAAAGCATTGTGATAAAAACCCTATATATTCATTTGAGCTGTCATCACTACAATGACATGGGTTTTTGAATCGTCGAAATAAGTATAACTCCGATGAATTCATTAGTACAGAATAAGCTGTTGAGATTATTTCTCCGGCTGGATTGCAATCATGCACAATCCCTGTATATTCCGGTGACAAAATATTGCACTGGACTGATCACCATATTGGTATAATCTGTGATATATAAGTCACCAGAGAAAGCATTGCAATCAGCACAATGCTGTCTAAACTCACAAAGATGAGTAACATATATTCTCAGATGTAATAAATAGAGGCACAATGTGACCTATGCTAAAATCGCGTATGCTCGGGCACTGTATTGTGACCTGCGCTAAGATCGTGTATGCATGGACACAACATGACTCGTGCCAATGACGTGGACATATTTTATGCCACGACATCACATCTGAAATCAATAAATCACTCAGAGAAAAGGTGTTGACATCAGTATAGCACCATTATACATATAGTCATGAGGATTTTAAAGAAGACGTAGTCTCTCCGATATTGACAAACATGGTACATATATATATATATATCCATGCTCTCTGATCATATATCGATAATTATCCCACAGCATACGATGATGGTAATAGCAAGCCACTTCGCCGCTGGAAGGTAGTGTTGTATATATACAGCACATGCTTGGGCACTATATGACCCACGCTGATGACGTGGATTCGGGCTGCATCCCAATAACTGCAATGCACCTTCGGTGCAATGGGCTGCAACCCGAGAACTGCTGTCCAGCTTCATAGAAAGCTTCCACGTCATCACATAGAGGTCGGACCTCTGTTGTATTTGAACGGCGCTTGACAACCGCCTAGCAATACACTTCCTTGAGGGGGGAAGATGATAAGCTAGAAATACAACTAAAAACCAAATAAATAATAAAGACAAATAATAAAACAAGTAAGTTGCATCATTGTTTTTGTTTTGGTAAGCCTGACTGTATACAGTCAAACCATGCAGAACTCCATGAAGTTGACACATACATCAGCCATGACATACATATGAGCTTGATTTTGAAGACCTAGACATTGTATACATCTGGTCTAGCATGTATCCAGACTAGAATTGTATATTGACACGGTGCAAGCACTATAGCCTCTGCCACCAATGATCATTGAAAAGGGCAACCATTCTTGATATTTCATACATATCATCTGATTGGATCATTAAAGGTGTCAAGATTACTCAATGCAATATGTAGGCCACGGCCTGAGTACAACACCTAGAAAGGTCAAAGCCACTGAGCTGACCAATGCAGCATAAATGCTAGCTGCCTTGAAGGCTATACAATAAGCCTATTGCCCTTATGTCTTGATATGTATCCGTGTATTGGCATCTCTTTGAGGTAATTATACCTACTGAATGAGCCATACCAACCATCTTGTCTTCATTGATCATTACATATCTGATCATATCGCCATTGAGCAATGCCTATTCATCTGTGAGATTATATATCACGAGGCATTTCATAGTGCACATTAAACAATTATAGTGCAACAAAGATCATCAGCTCTTCATCCTACCAAAAGGTTGAGTTGTTGTCAATTGATTTTTCAGACACCATTTCTCAGAGGTCTATTCATCATGAAAGACAAAGTCTGTGCAATCATGGCTATTCAGCCTCCGACATAGCTGACATAGCTATTTAGCTTATGACCCAACCGTTGTTAAGCAGCCTCCACGCCATATGGCTGAAAAATGGCAAGCAATCTCTTCGGTCATTCTTGGGCATAGAGCAATCAAGCACAGCCAATCCAGGATGTTTATCCCAAAATTCTACAAGAGTTATTCATGTTTTTCAGTGTCATATGAAAATAGCTAATATACCGCCCTATGATGAGAGTCATCTCCTTCAGAGGGGAAGTGGTTATGCTGTAAAGTTGACCAATCTGATCATCATAAAAGTGACAGATTTGAGAAAATCGATTGAAACTTGTATTGAAAATAACTATTCCTTACAATAAGGTATTGCACCTAAGGGAATAAGGGTTTCATCGTCTGAAATAGGAAAAGACTTTAACAATGACTCTAGTTCCTGAATCCAGAATCGCATAGAAAAATATTCTATCCTGTGCATATAGAAAGCACATTAGATTCAGATTCTGAGCATACAAATGGACTTGAATGCACTCGGGTTTGTACTGAGTTGCAATTGTCCAAAGTTTTTATTCTGACATCACTACTTATTTGTGGAATAGCATACAATGGTATAAACCATCCACATATAGATTGACACCATATTTGTAATTTCATATCATTTTGGCACATAAGACAGGCATGCTTCATTAAGAAATGAAGACTCTTTGAAAATTCATTCTGGAATGTTTAGAAATTTGTTGCCTCATCCATTAGGCCACGAAGTCTTGGAAAACCCGCAATCTGCATACGGTCTCCAAGCACAGTTCATCCTCATTCTGGAAAGTGACAGAAATTTTATAGTCATAAAACAAGTCACAATTCTATCGGATTGAAATGACACATTCATCATTCATACTTCTTTATCATAACAAGTCTCTGAATAGTGTTTGCCCAAAAATAAAATGGGCACCATTGAGATAAGTGATTATGTGCTGAAGAATATACACATATCACTAGGCAATGCCATGTTCTATTCATAATGAAATGACATGTCAGCCATCCATCAACTACGAAAATACAACTCGTAGTAAGTTGTTGTCATTACGGACACTTCTTGATTGACTCTCCATTAGCTTCGATACCAAAGTTAACTTCGGTACCATCATTGATTTCTTTGTTCATCATGACAATCATTTTCTAGAACATTGTCTAAGTTGGGCACACTATAGTGACCCTGAATTGACAAATGTATGTGGGCTGCAACCCAACAACTGCATTTGACATCATCTGGCATTTGCCACATTCAAAATCGTCAGGCATATTACCAATATGACGTAGAGGGAATCAATGTTCAGATTGACATTGTTACCTCTAAAGCATTCGATGAGTAATCTCAGTCTGATTCTCTATCAAACCATTTTTCACATAACATAATGATTGAATAACATCCTCCATCACCATCTGATTGGTTTGATACATCTCTTTTTACGAGGGGGAGGAAGAGTATAGATTCATTCATTTTCATACAGCTGCCACAAATTGATTTACATCATTGTGATTTTGCTTGGAAGATTAAAAATCTTATCAAAAGTTCCAGCATCTGTGTATAGCAGCCATAAAGTTGATGACACGGTACATCATGCCGATTGAAACATCAAATGAAGTCTTATTTGACTTATTGACACATAAAGTTCATTGTGAAGAAATCATAGATGCATATTTCTCCGGCTCTATCATATTATATGAAGGGCACTGACATAGGAGAACGATGATTTTTCAAATGTGAATAAGCTATATTGTAAGCTTACGACCATCACTTTGACGTCAACAGCCTGAGATGCTGATTGTCGAAATTCAAGAGTTGAAGGATTCGATGAATCAACCTTGATACATGTGTTTTGATTGATGAATTGTTGATCCATGGTTTCTCCCCAAATCTAGAGAAGCTGGCACACAAGTTGTTGCCAATGTCTTAAGGAAAGTATCTGAGCAAAGGATTGCCAGTTGTGCCATCAGGCATCGAATTCCATAACAGCAAAGCCGAGTGAGTAAATCCGCCACTCTAGCTATTTGCCCGTCATTCCTTCCAGGTTCATGACAAGAGACAATTCATCAAAGTCATACACCAATGCATAAGTCACATGCATGGTTGCACAGTTTGTATCCGAATGCCATTCCATCAAGGTTAAGCATCTTGACAGTAACTTTGGCCAACCAAAAGCCTTCCTGTCTTCGGATATCTTGAGCATTCTCATTTCCAGCTCCATTATGGACTAGGAAGCATCATGACTGTGCCTCGCCATGACGCTAATCCTCAAAGCCGCACACTTGAGGCGAGCCTTATGAGACAGTGACCTTTGGCTTGTGGGGCGTCAACCCCTTATCAAATCCTGAACACTTGTTAACACCTGGATAAATTTATCATGATGCAACTTAAGTGGGATTATAAGTTCCACATAATCATATTGTCTACGTATGCTGAAGGCATAACTGCCGCATATGATTTCAATAGGTCGCAGCTTCTATAACATTGTGGCTTCTGAGTCAAAAGCTGATAGCCGATGACTTTTGCCAATAATTGCCGACCAAATAATAATCAGGCCGTGGAAACATGTACCCAAGAGGTTTTCGTCCATCGGTCACATATATATATCAGGGCTGCATCCCAAGAACTGCAGGGCTGCATCCCAAGAACTGCAGGGCTGCATCCCAAAGACTGCGATGCACCTTCGGTGCAATGGGCTGCAACCCAAGAACTGCAGGGTTATATCCCTAACATTTTTTACCCTGCATCAAATTGATATGACAGGAGCAGGAATTGATCCTTCCTTGCTAAGGTGTAGTGAGCCTTGTATAAATCATACCCTTACACAGATACGCATATGCGGGTACCAATATCTGTGAAAAAACTGCTAAATGCTACCTTTGCCAAAACCGTGGTTTGTCATCGGATTCTTGGCCAGTCATCCGAAGCTACCGGAGATATCGACTGAGGTAGACGGAGTTGTGATCCTAAGTTGTGCTTGACAAACATAACTAAAGAAATTTCACATTAGTACGTGGCGAATCCATTCTCACTCATCGCGATAGATGTTCGTCAAAGCGCGCGTACCGGACCAAATATTGAGGAGTTGAGCAGACCGGGTAAAGGATTATAAATCCAATCCCGTTAAGCAGGGCCACTCCGTTTGCATTAAAAACAAGCCCCAAAAATCGGGCTCCCCGTTGCCGCCTATGATCCTCCAAAGTAGCTTAAGGAGGGGAGGAAGGGTTGGGTGCACTATATATAACTGTGGAAACATGTACCCAAGGGTTTTCGTCGATCAGTTGTATATATAAGGCCGAGTATCGTTCGTTAAAACGTCGATCATCGTTCGCAAAGGCGTCGACGGCAAGCGCAATATAATCCGTAACGTAGACTTCGGATGCTTTGAATCGTCACTCTGACGCACGATACGTGTGGATCAATCAGTAATCCAGCGTCAATCTGCATCACGAAACGCAATTCATTGAACCTTGAAACGTCACTCTGAAATACGATACGATTTCCAGAAAGGTGGGATACATCCTAAGAACTGTAAGGTGGGGGACTAAAGTGGACTCAGTTCCCCCCAATAACCTAAAAACACCATGAGGGACGCCTCAAATCTGTGTAAGAAGACTGGTACCAGCAAGAAGCGACAACAACAAATACATCATAGACATATACAAAGGTATGCCCGTTGTGAGGTCACAACTCTTTTAAGAGGGGAGATCTGTCAGGGTCATGACCGATGACATATGTGGCATACATGTCATACGTGTCATACCTGTCAGACATGTCATACCATGTCATGTCATGTCATGTCGGTCGTGTCATATATTATTATGACAGTCGGTCGTGTCATATATTATTATGACAGTCGGTCGAGTCATATATTATTATGACAGTCGTCAGTACGGTCGACCATGACTGTACCTGTCGTCAGATGATAATGTCACATCATCTGTCATTATTCAAGGAAAGACTTGAATGACCCTGTCATCGAGAGTTCGTATGTCGAACTCGAAGATGGCAAAGCAAGATACATCTTGAATACAAACAAGAACCATCTTGGCTTTAAGCATGTGCGGAACACGCATGCACAGTATGAACGAATTATTCGTTATCACAATACTGGTCGTTCAACCTACGTCTCGGGTTCACAACCCAATGGCGGTACTATCTATGATGATAGGAGACGTATGGTATAAGATGAGGAAGCGTTGGGCTTCAAGCAGATCTTCACTCAGAGACTGCACTCATCACCCGCTATTTCTTACACTTGCGTTGCTGTCCAACTTCGCAGTGTTAACTTGTATATTGATAAAATATTCACGGCCTGTATATCTCGCCGTATCACCGCAGGCTCCCAAAGCTACCAGAGGATGCGTATGCCACCTCCCGCGTACCCTACGCAGCTACCCGTCCGGTCTCCCTACCCAACTGGGGGGGACTACGTATCCCCGAGGGAGATTGCTATGCAAAATGAGCTCCTCCGCCAGAACGAAACCGCCTACCGTGAGCGGATGCAAGCAATTGAGGACCGTGAACTCGAACTCGCGCGTGCCCGCGCCACTGAACGTTTCAAGCAAGAGCAAAGGCGCTGGGGAGGCTTCTAGGCAGTAGTTCTGCTATCCATTACAGACAGAGAGTCTGACCGAAACCTGCAACCTGTATCGCAATGTGCGCATGAGTCCGTAGAGCTCTTTCGTATGAAGTAATATTACATCTTAAGTATTTGTTGTGCTTGCCTTACTAGAGCTTATCTCCTGGTAGCTAGATTTCCATCTCGGGAGAACTTGGAATTGCACATATTGCATTTTGTGTTGCATACCCTACGGCGTGTATGGCATATGCTTTATTATAACCTTGTGAATACGTACAAATATGTTAGAATTGTATTCTCCATTTCGGGACCCATTTCCCGAAACAAGAATGTGCAATTAGCGCATGATTCTAGCATCACCGAGCGCTAAAACCTAAATCATCGTTCACATATCAATTTGGATAGGAGCATATCATCACATACCAACTTTTTAAAACTTCTATACAACTTATATTGTAAAATACAAAAATTATGCAAAATCTACCAATTAATTTTGCTTACCATCGATATTCTTCATAAATAATCGACCGATCGGAACATTGACAAGAATTGATCGATTACGAGAGCAAAAGAATCGGGTTCGGTCGATTATGCACGCAGGAAAATCGGAGTCGATCGACCGTGCACTCGTCAAAATCGGAATCAATCGACGAGGAGAGCGAAAATATTTGGAATCGATCGATCATGCGTGCGGGGAAATCGGGATCGTTCGATTAAGTCCGTCCCAATAGCTGTGCACATTCCACAAATACATTGGTTGTTGAATACGCGTAAACAATACCGTGTCCTCTTTATTGTTTTACCCCCCACCCCCACCCCCTCCCCCAATAAAGTTCTTCCGGCAATAAGGGCTTGAGCACGAAAAAATATTCAATTTCGTTATGTTTACATATTTTTATATGGATAACTACGACTAAGAAATCTTTACATAATTATCCGACTTTATTGTTTGTTGTTGATTGATTCACGATATTTGCGACCGAGACATAATTACATTCAAGCTGAAGTGTCAATTGTTTATTGACGTATCGTTGGCTGTTTATTCAGTAGGTGGGCGGATTTCATACTTGTAGACGCTCGCTAGACTGAAGCCTCTCCCCAACTTTACTAGCTCCGCGCCGTAATCTGACAGGCTAATGCACGAAACATCCGGAAACACAGCTAAAAATCGCCCAATAACGCTCCACACCAAGGCGGGAAGTGTGTGCTAGCACTTGCTAATTTTCGATAGTAATTTTAAAGTTAGATTATCGTTTATTTTATGTTCCACATTTAATCGGGCAAATCCCTATATATCTACCCACTTTATTGTTTTACGCATTCATGAGCGTCGGATATTTAGATACGTTTGTAATTATACATTATTTTATTGCGTTTAAATCCTGAATATTTATGTATTTTGTTAGATATGTCTTGCCACGTAAAAACATCAAAAACTTTATTCAGTTTGTAAAATCTATAAAGAGGACACGTCAATTGATGTATTGTTCACGTGTATTCGGCCGATCCTACGGCCGCACTGCTCGCAGAGAATCCTATTTTCTTGTCACGTCACAGGCATCATTTTTGAGTTCTGTTCCCAAAATTCCAAATTAGCTCTCGCTCATTTTTGCGATATGAGGAGCAGCATCGAGCATGGCACGTCAGTATCGAGCATGCCCGCGACATGAAGAACGCAAAGATTGTGACATGGACGTCGCCGACTTTCATTCTGAGAGCTTTATTGGGCTCCCATAAGGTGATGGGGAACAATAAGGGTAGAATAAGTCCAAGGTTTCCGCACGGCAGTAGGGACAGAGTTGGGAGGAGGGCACTATTTATCCGGAACTATACCACCGGCCTCCCGTCACATTTTTTGGCGAGGCCCTCGATCCTGTGCTAAAACTGCCCAGATAGCCAATCAATCAGAACGCGCCATCAACTCAAAGATGCCCTTATAATAACATGTGCACATGACACAAATCCATTGGTTGCCGAAAACGTGTGAACAACAATACCCTATGCAGAGAGTAGGTTTACCATAATTATGCTACACCATTATTATGTAGTGGTATATATATATGTGTGTGTGGTGGTTGAGGCGGTGGTATGTGTGTGTGTGTGTGATGTGTGTGTCAAAGAGGATATATGCCAGAAACACCCAGCGATTCATTAAAATATTTCCGATCAGGACACCTAGGTAAACGTGTGGTCGAAAGCCAACATTTCCATAATGCGCACTGGCAAATTCAAATATTGAGATGCCTCAGTGATTCATATTATGCCAGCAACGCAGGCCATGCAAAGATCACCCTCTATTCTAGCTTATAATAGGATGATTCGATATATCCTTTTGATACTTTGAGACCCTGATCATCCCAGGAGCTATACTTGGGAGTTGCCCGTCGTCGTTCTCATCCTCTCTGATTTGATCATTTATCATAGATGTCAGTTCATGAACCTGCAGCAGCATTCCTTGGCTATCATTATAAAACCAGAATTTGACACATTTTTGTGTCAGCCATGTTTCCAGCCATAAGCAGCATTTACTTTCCAGCCATACGCATCAGAAGTACCACAATGACTGCCACGTGCACCAGAAGTATCACAAGGGGCCACGTGGATTAAATGACAAGGGACAGGTGACGGGCATCTGTACATTGAAGCACGCGCATAAACAACATTCTGCCAGGCAGCCAAACAAATCAGGTACATAAAAACAGCAAACTGCAGGGCAAACCTATCAGTTAGGGAGCATGCAATCAGTGCATTCGCAGCAGACCTGAACGCGCGTGAGCCATCCAGGGGGTGTCACAACTTGGCAGTAGTCGCGCTTGTCATGCGGCTTCAAAACTCCATGCCTCCGTTTGTCCGCCTCGGTGACACGCACTTGAGCAGGATATGGAGTTTCAGTGCATCCAGGCCTATTCCTCACACATGCCCAGAGAAAGACAGGCTCATCAGTCTACCTCAGCAAATAGCA
This sequence comes from Cymbomonas tetramitiformis, assembly GCA_001247695.2. Lineage (NCBI taxonomy): Eukaryota > Viridiplantae > Chlorophyta > Pyramimonadophyceae > Pyramimonadales > Pyramimonadaceae > Cymbomonas > Cymbomonas tetramitiformis. Next base: position 9,019 of record LGRX02024849.1, on the reverse strand, counting down.
TGAGACCTTACACCCGGGGCTGAAACATCACCCTTCGACCGACTGGCATACAGTCAGGCACCAAGGAAGATCGAGGCTAAGTACTCCCCGACATCACGCAGAGCGCTGGATAATAATGGAGGGGCTGGCAGCGGCACCATGGACCACAGGCATATGGTTAGAGGGGGCGCATGCACACATAACACGATGCGCAATAATGTGTGGGGCATCGTCTATGACCTGCAAAATGACGCACGTTCCCAGCCGCGCAGCCAGCACAGTGACCTCCATTACACATGATGCCTTTGGCTGTGCCACGGCAGTTCTAAACTTTCCTTCATGAAATCAATTCTATCAAGCGAGGTCAAACCCATCCACGAAGAGGAAATCCACCCACTGTGTCAATAGAACGTCTGTCCGTTCCGCGAAGAAGAGGTCATGTCGAGGGCAAAAATATTCATCCAGAGAGAAAAGAAAAGAGAGACATCCGCTGTGCGGAGAGGAATCTCGTTCTTTCCATCTTCAAGTGTCGTGAAAGCAAGCGGGATGCACGAAACCGGGACGCACCGCGCATCCATCCAAGCACCTTCATCAAGAGGCTTACGATTCTTGCTGATTTCGAGGGGGTGAAATACCCCGTGCAATTCCTGGGACACGTTTCATTCGTCAATCGAATGCCCCCTTCCTTCCTGCGGCTGCGCTGTCCGTCGTGCCGCAACCATTTCATGGCGCGCGCACGAAGAATATTCCGTGACCAAAATAATGGCAACACATGTATCCTCCAGGGGCGGCGTACCTGGGTGCTGTAGTTGAAAAGGAACAACGCGGTGTCACGGTCAAGCATTTCGATGGATCGCCAATCGTTCGGCGGGCTTCCAAACAGCTGATTCGTCAGACAGTAGTCGACGGTGTTCTTGTTGCATGCAAAGATATACCCCGCGAGGCTGTGGTCGTCCTCCTTCTGAGACTGCGACTGATCCTGCAACGATATCCGCACCCCGCAGCAGGGCCTCACACCCCTTTCCCACCGCATGAGCCCACAGACTGCGCGACAAAGCAAATGGCATCACCGCCGACTTCCTTACCCTGCATCCATACCATCGTGGCCGCCGCCGCTTTACATTTCACAACGAGCCCCTGGATTTCCAGCGCGCTCTCCACGAGGCCCCCCAGGCAGATGGTAATGCGGCGGTGTGAACACCCAGCAGCCGTCGAATGGCCGGCCTGGCAGGATGCCCATCCCTAGCGAAGTGGCCACTGCACCCCTGCGGCACGTCTGATATGGTATGCCCGGCCAGCCGCTGGTTCACGGGAGTGACTGCATTCATCCCAGTCGTCGAAATTTCCAAAGGGCTCGGGTCATAATGATTCATCGTGTGGATGTCAAGGATCTCCATCGGTAAATGATGCCATCTGGTGGGATTCCTCTCATGGGCGCTATGAGAGCGTCCTATACTTCGCTCAGGACGCTTAGAAAAGCGGCGCGCGCATGATTCAGCCACAGAGCGCTCATGGTGCCAGCCTGGCAGTCCAATTGTTCCTCAAGCGCTCCGCCCAGCGGTGCCTGTCAGGCCTCCACTTCCTCGCCCCGCACACTGACGGAATGTCGACGTTGGCACGCGCCTGTAAAAGAACCTTCATCTCGTCTTCCGCATCTTGCTTTTTGGAGGTCTCCTTCGTGGCGCCCGGTCCCAGGTGCACGCCACATCTCTCGAGAATATCCACGATGTTCTCATTTGGAAGGGGGGCGCGCTGCCCTCCCGTCCCCCCATCTTCGCTCGGCAGCCAGTGGCCGATCCAACGCTTGTGGCCCTGCTCGTCCGCGTGGCGGCCCTCCTTGTCCCCAGGAGGCTCGAGCCACTTGTCGATGCCGCACCTGCTGAGATCTACCTTCCACCTGGTCGACGTCCACGAGGTGGTCGCCCAGCTGGAGGGCACCAGAGCCTGCACTCGCACCATGCTAAGTCACTTAGGCCCTCTCAGGCCCTCTCTCAGGCCCTCTCTCAGGCCCTCCCGCGAGTCCCAGCCCTCGAGGGCCTTGGGCTGCTCCGGATACCTTGACTAGGGCCCGCAGCCCCTCTGCGTTCTGGATTTCGATGTGGTGCGGCTGCTCCGCGGCATCGAAGTGCCGGACAATCCGCTGCGCTTCGTTCGCGAGGGCCTCGTTGTACGCCAGGAACAGCCTCCCAGGCACCGAGTCGTCTTTGCCACAAGGGCAGCACAACTTGTCCACGAGGTAAGGGTTGTCGGCCAGGCACAGGCTCAGGTCCCGTGGGGGGCTGCCCTCTTCATTCGTTCCGATGAATGGCTTCGCCAGAAGGCAAGCGGCTTTGGGGCCGATCCCGGTTTTGCGGAGGTCGACGAACTGCAGGCGCGATTCCTGCGGCCGCACGCTACACGCGCCTTCGATCAGCGCCCGGGATCGTGCCCCGCCTTCGAGCACGCATTGGCTCCATGCGCATCGCCTCCGACGATCTGGCTCGGCGCATCGACGGACCAGCCGCCAGGAGGGAGGAGAAGCAGAGCCCTCAAGCTTGCGTGTGCCGCCGAGTCACGAGGCGGAATGCGGGGCCCACGTTACCCGGCGGAAGATGCCTACGTGGGGCCTCGGAAACCGCCCAATCACATTGGAGCCAGCCACAGGGGGGCGGTCACCCGGATGAAGTGCTGGAGGCTCTCCACGCCCGTTATGACCTCCGGCTGCGCGGCGCTGTTATTGTGCCAGCTGCGGCTGCAAATCGGGTTCAGGTTGAGCGCCAGCACGGACAGCTTGGTGGAGCACTCCGCCACCTGCCCGAGGAACAGCTGGAGGGCCGCTGCGTCGATGTTGTTATCACTGAGATCGAGATTGGTCAACTTGCAGTGCTCAGAGCGCAGCGCCTTGCCGAGGCATGCTGCAGCCACAGCACGCTCCCCGCCCCCCCACCATGCGCCCCACAGCATGCGGCGTGTCACATGCAGCTGCGAGCAGGTCGCGCGGCGTGTCCTGGCACACGCAGGGAGGCCGGTCAGTGTGCCCCACAGCCTGCGGCGAATCGCAGAAAGAGGCGCCGCAAGCGCGGTCATGCGCACGGCCACAGCTCTCACCTAATCCTAGAGCGCTGTCCTCGTCATGATCCCGCTGCATGTAGCCTTGCCGCCCTCCAAGATCGTTGGCTCGCACGTTGAGTTTCTGGATCCCATTGGACTCCATCCGCAGCACGTCCGCCAGCAGCACGGACGCCGTTTGCACCCGCAGCCTCCGGCTCTGCAGGTTCACGCACTCGAGGTACAGCTCCCTCACGCGCGAGTGTACCCCAAGCGCGCGGCACAGCGTCTCGAGGTACTTCACTTGGCGCTCCCCGCACCTGCGCAATCTCTGGTAGGTGTCCACCTGCGCGACCAGCGCAGGCCGCCTCAGGCATCCTTCCCCATTTGACGGTTCCCGGAGCTTCCCTGCGGTTAGGGTCAAGTGGTGCACGGCCAACGACAGGATCACCACGGAAACCCGAAATCGACGGTTTTGGACCTCACAAGAGTGCACAGATAGGATTGAAGCGCACTGATGATTCCGCGGTCTGAGTGCTCTAACAGGGGTCTTATAAGGGGGGCAGAGGGAAAGCAGAGGGTGGACAGGAAGCATAGAGATGGTAGCGGCAAGGAAGGAGGGGGGGCAGGGAGAGGCCGCCGACGAGAGGCATGGTAAGGCTGCCGAGGAGAAGCGAAGGACGGGCCAAGGAGGCCAAGGGAGGGATGGAGGGAGGGAGGGTATCGAGGAGATGGGTGCCACAGGAAGCACGGGTCTCGCCCGGGCAAGGCAGCAAACGCACCCTCGTCTGCTCATGGTCGTGGTGGCTGCGCTGCTCCCGCACGTAAGACGTCAGATCATTATTTGATAAGCATAATGATAGCGGGGCCCCCCGGTGCTGATCGGCCGAGGAGGGTCCGCACGAGTGAATCGACACCCCGCAGTGCGCCCGGCCGTCTTTGCTCTCCAACGCGCACCCCCACGGCATCCCCTGCACCCCAACCGTTGCGCATGTGCCCGGGCGTCAGAACGTCTGCCGTGCGTGGGACACCGATTCCAGGCCACCCCGATGTCGCGTGATTGCAAGCGTCGCTATGAAGCCCCTGCCGCTTCACCGCTCGGATGCAACTCGGCTCGACCTCGCCCTCTGACAGGGCAATCACGAGGCTGCACCTCAGCTCGACCTCGCCCTCTGACAGGTCAACCATCATCCCGATGCAGTGCCCTGATTGGATGATCAGAACTTGCATCGACCTCACATCTCACATCTCCCACATCTGCCATCGAGCGCATAGTAGAGCACAGCCGAAGCTGTCTACACATGATGACAGCAAATGGCTCCTCACACATCATCCAATCGACCCTCCCGAACACTGCCGGCACGACGGCTTAATCATGGCACAGAGCCACCAGCAATGTGGATGGTGCATAACCACCCACCTTCAGCCCGCCTTCCGACCACCTTTTCCGATCATCAAATGAGTGGAGCTCATTCAGGCCAGTTCGCAGCAGTATCGTGGGAAATCGGGCCGTCGGCGTCTGATCATCGTCGGCTGACGGGGCATACTCCAGAGCGAACGCCGTACAAGGCAGATCATGCTCCTTCAGATCCGCGGGCAGTTTCTTGCCCTTCCAATGATCGTGCCACTGCGCCCACCTCCACTCCGGCGCCATCCACAGCACGTCACCACGATGGCGCCGCCCCGCCGCCTCGCGCCCTGTTCTGCTCGAGTGCAAGAGCACGCAGTACTCCGAGGAGGGCTGCGCGGCGGCGGTCTCGTCTGCCCGCTTCAGCTTCTTGAAGAAGGCCTCGGACACCGCGTCATCGAGGGCATCGCCCGGGCGCTCGGACTTCACAAAGTCCTGATACTCGCCCACCCGCTGCTGCAGCAGATGAAATAGGACGTGCCAGTCCTCCCTGGACGCCTCGGATCCCGCCGGGAGCTCCTCTAGGCCGCAGTCCAGGATTCGCAGCTCCGGCCTCGCCCACGCCAGGGCGGGAAAGTAGCGCGGCTCCAGCTGCCGGATTGGCCGCTCCCCGAAGGAGTGGTTCCCCTGAAGCTCGGATAGCGGCCCCCTCAGCGACGCCGCTAGGCTCATCAGCGCGGAGCACATGGCCTGAGTCTTCAGCGGCGACCACCTCTCGCGCGCCGCGAGGGATGCGGCCAGCGCCGCCCTATACTCCGCCTGGGGCCCCGAGCCCCCGCCCAGGCCTGCCGTGTCGTCTCCCACGGCGAGTTCCCCCCCCCACCGGCGGGCCATTTCTACTAGCTGCTGCCATTGGTGTGTGTCGGAATACGACTTCCTCCAGGCCACATCGCCGCGCTGATCATACGTGAACAGCGCCTCTCGGACGGCACACCGGAAGCTGGTGACGTCGATGTCCTCGGCGTCCTGTAGAACCTCGTGGAGGCCCTTCAGCGGCGCATCGTAGGAGAAGCTGCACGGCGCCGCGGACGCCGCAAACCCCTCCCAGACGGCCTTGGGCTCGTCCTTCGTGAAAATCAGCTGCAGCAGCGCCCGCAGCGCGTCCATGCAACCCCCGCGCCGCCAGCCTCCTCAGGTTGCAGCAAAGTCTTGTCCCAAGCGCGTTTACAAAAGTAAGGCGCGGTGCGCTTAGTCATAATTGTGCAAGCTCTGCAATGCAGGCATGTCACTGTCAAAGGTGGATGACGGCAGCGCCACCGCCGCGGTCTTCGGTGTCGTGGCACCAGGGAATGTGCCCCAATGCCCGTTCTCTGTCCCCTCGGGCACCCTCTCTCTTGATCGGGCAATGCGACGCTCCCGTACTGCCAAGTGATGTGCTCATCAGAATGCTGCCTAGAAGATATTTCTGAAGTCGCAACCGACAACCACCAATGGGTTGCAGGTCGGCGCGGTCAGGTCGCATACGCTGCGTGCGGTGTACGGCGCAGCGCAACTCGCAGAGCAGGCCTTCACAATGAAATCAACGCAGCTCCTTCTTTGGGGGCATACCCATTGCGCTTCCCGTTACCTGTTCCCAGTCCACTCCATGATCGGCGCCCCCAGTCCCCGGTCCCCGGGTCCCCAGTCCCCAGTCCCCAGTCCCTGTCCCCGGTCCCCCGGGGTCCCCGTCCCCAGTCCCCGGTCCCCTGGTCCCGGTCCTGTCCCCGGTCCCCGTCCCCAGTCCCCAGTCCTCACCCCGTCCCCGTCCCCTCGTCCCTCAGTCCCCGTCCCCGGTCCCCCGTCCCCATTCCCTGGTCCCAGTCCCCGTCCCCAGTCCCCGTCCCTGGTCCCCGGTCCCCGGTCCCTGGTCCCCGGTCTCCAGTCCCCAGTCCCCAGTCCTCGGAGGCATCCGGCGGGGCGGGGCAGTGCCAGCGGAGGGTTCCCAGCAGCGTGGGGGCCGCCTGCAACAAGCGCAGAGGAAGCGGCCCACCTGACATGCTCGAGCAACAAGCGCAGAGGAAGCGGCCCACCTGGCATGCTCGAGCAACAAGCGCTGAAGCGGGCCTGGCATGCTCGAGCAACAAGCGCAGAGGAAGCGGCCCACCTGGCGATGCTCGAGCAACAAGCGCAGAGGAAGCGGCCCACCTGGCGATGCTCGAGCAACAAGCGCAGAGGAAGCGGCCCACCTGGCAATGCTCGAGCAACAAGCGCAGAGGAAGCGGCCCACCTGGCGATGCTCGAGCATCACAAAGTCGAAACAGTTCCCGAGAAGATCCGAGTTGGAGAAAGTTTCTCCAGAACGAAATCTGCTCCTGATACTGTGAGATTCCTCTCGCCACCTGTCATTGCCGAGGCAGCCTGTGAGAAGCATGGGATATGAAGGCAACTCGTCGCCGTTTGCCCGCATCAGCCACTCGGCGCTCACCCGAATCTGGAGCGAGCCACCCCTCCTCCACACCCCTCCCTTTCCAATGCTCATCGCCTCTCGATACTTGGCAAATGCTCGCACCCATCAGCGCGAGCGCAGCAAAGCGAAAACAAACTGACAGGCACGAGGCGGCGTTCTTTGTCCAACCGCGATGCAAATCTCAAGTTCGAGGTGCGTCGGACATGCGGAGGCCGTAGGGCGTGCCTGGCAGGGCGAAAGCCGGCGTCGGCGCCGGTGGGTTGGCAACACCCGCATGGACGTGCCGTGACCAATGGCACAACCAAGACCGTGCCCCATAGATCGCCGGCAGAACCGTTGCGGACATTTCAAATCAACGCGCGGGAGCAAGGCAATCGACGCTGTACGACGGAAGAGTGCCGCATGCGTGTGGCTTATCCTTGGGCCAATTCCTTCGGCTGCACTATGCACCCACACCGGGGATCAAAGGATCCAGCCACATGCGTGTGTGCTTATCCTTGGACCCATGTATTTGGCAACCCTCACTGCCAAAGATCAGCCCGCACTATGTACCCACACCAGGAATCAAAGGATTCAGCACACAGTACGGGACCCTTATCCGGAATTTCCGGAGCTCGAAAGTGAAGAATGGGACCCCCTGAGCCTCGCGCGTCTGTGTGTAGAGGCCAGGAGGCCAGTTGCATTGCACGTTGCACTATCTTAGCAAGCAAGGTGGCGGCAACTCCGTGCTGCTGCGCAGAGCCGCTTGTGCGACACACTCCCTAACGACACTTCCCCGCCAGAACGAGCAGCCCCCAGCCCCGGCGTCACCTTGTGCCCATCCCATAGCGCGAGGCCTTTGGCTAGAGCCCCGGCGGATCGTTCGCGGAGCTTGCAGCTGTCGAGCTTGAGCTCCTCCACCGTCGTATAGAACTGCAAGGCTTCCATCAGCTCCAGGATGCCGGTGCAGTCGTCCCGGTTGAAGTGGCCGATGCCTTGGCTGGATTTGCTTTGGCCCAGCGAGTTGTAGCTGAGGATCAGAGTCCGCAAGGTGCGGCGCATGACGTGGTTGGTCGCCAGCAGCTCCGACAGGCAGCAGTCGTTTCTCTGGCCGGTGAGCCCGTGCGCCGTGATCTGGTTGTTGCTCAAGTTGAGGGTGATGAGCTCGCATCTCGCCTCGAGCAGCTGTTTGGACAAAATGCTCAAGCCAACGTCCTGCAGGTTGCATCCAGAGAGCTCCTGCCAGGGGGCAAGGGGCGAGGAGGGGGGATTCAGCCCTCAAGAAATTCGCAAACCTGCCCGGCGTACCTTGCAGCCCAACCGGGGTGCTCTGCCTAACGACCAGGGTATCAGACATTAGGACACCCGACGGAGCTTTAGAAGTCACGGACTCCGCACTCTCGTTCTGCACTTCTGCAAAAGAAGCTCGTGGTAATTTGCACGAGCGGATTTTCCATGATCGTGGCACACTACAAATGTTTTTTGACAATTCTCTTCATCCAGAGGTGGGTTTAGGCGACCGGAATATAGCATCCAAGGACGAGGCTCTGTTCGGTGGAAAAGAAACGACTTAGGAGTCCTGAGAAGACGAGTTAGAAGAGTCTGCTCTCTAACTCACCACGAGCAACCAACAACAACCACACCTGCGCAGGCTGAGGAGGTGGATGTGACAACACTCTGGCACAGCAACAGCAGCTGATGACACTTGATAGTTCAGCAGATGTGAAAACACTCTGGCACAGCAACCGCAGCTGATGACGCTTGATAGTTCAGCAGATGTGAAAACACTCTGGCACAGCAACAGCAGCTGATGACACTTGATAGTTCAGCAGATGTGAAAACACTCTGGCACAGCAACCGCAGCTGATGACGCTTGATAGTTCAGCAGATGTGAAAACACTCTGGCACAGCAACAGCAGCTGATGACACTTTGGGAAGTTCAGCAAGATGTGAAAACACACTCTGGGACAGCAACAGCAACTCTGACATGACGCTTGATAGTTCAGCAGATGGAAAACACTCTGGGGGACAGCAACAGCAGCTGGATGACACTGATAGTTCAGCATGATGTGAAACACTCTGGGCACAGCAACAGCAGCCAGGATGACACTTGGTAGTTCAGCAGATGTGAAAACACTCTGGCACAGCAACAGCAGCTGATGACACTTGGTAGTTCAGCAGATGTGAAAACACTCTGGGACAGCAACAGCAGCTGATGACACTTGATAGTTGAGCAGATG
>LGRX02024848.1:0-42867 GCA_001247695.2 Cymbomonas tetramitiformis | reverse complement strand
CATTCTGACGCCGCGCTTTCCCGTACTGTGAATTGCATCGATGTCTTTCATGTAGGAGTTGTGAAAAAAACTCTTACCACCTACCCGACACTGTTAAGAGTAGGTGCTTTTGAAAACCCTCGCCGGTCCGACATTCTGACGCCGCGCTTTCCCGTACTGTGAATTGCATCGACGTCGACCAGGTAGAATTGCAATCGGTCATACTGATGATAAATGCCATAATAATGTCGTATCGTCATACTCGCATACATCTATAGTTAAAAGGTACATCGGTCAATGTCTTTCTTGGAGGAGTTTAATGTAAAAGGTCCTACCGCCTACTCGACACTGTTAAGAGTAGGTGCTTTTGAAAAACCTTACCGGTCCGACAATCTGACACCGCACTTTCCCGGGTTGTGATTGCATCATCAAGAGTGGTTGTGGACGATCCGCAAACCCACGCGAACCTGAAACACCTGCCCACCGACTTTCTTGCTCGTGCTTGCCAACTTCATAGAGGTTAGTTGTCTGCCGAAACTCGACTTCGACATTCCTGCGCATCCACCCTTGAAGTTGTTGTAAAAAGTGAACAGGTTTTCGAACTTAACGAACCACTCGCTACCGTTACCGGCAGCTTGCTTCAGCGCACTCCAGTTCCATTTCCAATCCTCTTTGCCGTTTGCAGTCCGGGTCAGAGTTCCGAAGTCTTCGTATACGTCGCCTTCGTAAACCTCGTAATTCGCACGAATCCAACTTTCTACACTGGTTTCGTCAACCTCGTACGCTTCCGAAATCTCTCGCTTCATCACGGCGGGAACGAGTTGTCGCAGAGATGTATCGGGAGAGGCGCTCTGATAAATTTTCATAAACATCCAAACTGTGGCAAGCTGTACATCTTCGCGAGCGGTCCAATCAAAGATCCCATCATCTCTCCGGAAATGAGTGGCGGAATCGAACTCGAGATCGCGGGTGCTTGTCCGATCCGCTCGCGCCACGATGGTGCGTGTCGCCATACCGCTGTCGAAGGGAACGATGGGCCCCACGTCGTTGACGGTGGCACACAGAAAGGAACGCACGGCACCGTGGAAAGATAAATTACCTCCCATCTTGCCGAATGCCTCTCGAGCGCGCAAGCGATCGGCTGCACCCCCCGTAATCGACTTGATCAAGTTTCCGTCCATAGGGGCCAATCCACCGCCATTACCGAACTTGCTTTTCGCACCCGATGGGGTTGGCTTCCTCTCGGCGCTGAAACATATCCGCTTGAGAGCCATGCTCACGATGAACCCCAAATCGCGTTCGGGAGAATCGTCCCTCTTCTTCATACTGAAGCAATTTGCGTTGAAATCGCCGATCAGGTCGAGTCCGTAGGTCTTGGTGATAAGGTTGACCATAGCACCTTTACCGCAATCGCCATCGCCCACGAGCCAGCATATGCGCTTTGTGTGTTCGCCCGCTAGCGCGATGGCGAGCATCTCCAAGAAAAATGCACGTTTTTCGCTGTCGACGAACATGGTCGTGAAAATCTTCTCCTCGATTTACTTTGCCAGCTCCGAACGATCGACCGAAGGATCGAATGACATCGGTACCGCGGCCATAAAACGATATGTTGGGTCGAAAGGCAGTATGCACCCCGCTCGAATATCCAACACGCCATTTTCGAATAGAAGAAATCCTCGCTGATTCGCACCAAAATCGTCGAATTGGGCATGCTTTGGTGCCATACTTCGGATGCGAGGGTACGTTCTGTTGAAGATGGTGGTGAAAGAGCACTTCCCCGAGGGTCGAGCAACCTCCCACTGGGCGCTCGTCAGCATCATGAGTGTTTCGTGATCCTCTTTGTCCGTGAGCCATACACCCGAGTTGTTGTCGTACATGATCAAGCCAAACTCCTTCGTTCGGAACACTGAATCGACGTGCGTTTCGAGAAAAGCTTTCGCATTTTCCACGTCCCAATGAGGTTGGCAATCTCCGGTATCGATCGAGCGAGTGAGAGACTGCTGATTGACATTGATGGTGCCGTTGTTGGTGCTGCCGCTGAAGTTGTTGTTGTACACGTTGTTCGTGATGTTTTGCACCAGGTTCGCTTTGAGATATTTCGCGAGGTACTCGTCCAACTTGGCGACTGGTATCATCAACTCGGGCGCATGGTACGGACATGCGGGGTCGTTGCACGTGTCCGCGAGAATCCGATTGTCGGTGGTGTAATACGTCGAAATGAATTTACCATTCTCGTCGCACTTTCGGCGCCTCTCGGTGCAGGGGGTCAACGCGACCATCCACTCACCGGGGAAAAATGTCCCGTCGTCGCGCTTGCGTTTGTTCACCGTCATCGTGTACGGCTGTTCCAGCGGAGTTCGCTTAGCTTTGATCGCGCACAAGTCGGTGAACAACGCGAGATGCTTGCTGTCTTTGACACCGTCGTTTTCGATAACATCGTTCCGAACGGCATCTTCGTCATCAGCAGCGGTTGTATCGTCGTCGATGGGCTGTGATGAATGCACCGAACGCGATTCGGCTACCGGTTGTTCGACGAGGTTCTTCGGCACCGCACCGCGCCTCCTCGTACGGCAGTTCGGATGATACTTCGAGTGTTTCGGTTTTTTGGCGGGCCGGGCACGCTCGTCCGAAGGAACTTCCTCGGGCCGGCTTCGATATCGCGAGTGAGGAGAAGGATCTCGGACTGCGGTGGCGCGCGCGTTGATGGTGTTTCGTGCGAGAGTGTCGACGACATCGTCGTCAACGTCGTCGTCAACGTCGTCGTCAACGCGCGCGGGTGCCGAGAAAGCAGTCGCCAAGGTGGACACAGCCCGGTTCTCGTCGTCTTCGTCCGTCGCGTCCGTCGCGTCCGTCGCGTCCGTCGCGTCCGTCGCGTCCGTCGCGTCCGTCGCGTCCGTCGCGTCCGTCTCGCCCTCTCGGCAGTCTTCGGGCGTACCGCCTTGTGGCGCGGCGGAGGGATTTCGGTACGATAGCGGCGAGGGGTCCAACTTCACTTTCATCTCGTCCGGGGTGACGAAAGACGCCATGTAATCGGGGAACGCGTCGGCGAAACCATCCTCGTACGTGTGCGGAATTTCTGTGATGGTATTTTTCTCGAAGTTCACATCCACGGGAATGAATGGCCGCTTCTTCTTGGGATCGAGTTTGCCTCCGACCATGAGCGGCAAGCGCATAGAGTGCCAGCGGGTGTAGATACTGGCATCTAAAAACCCCAACAAGTTCTCGGCGTACCCGTAGTACTCGTCGAGGTGTTGATAGCGCTTCATGAGCTCGGCTGCGATCTCGTTGGTGAGCGCCTCGGCGTGCTCGTGGTGAGTCGTCACGTGGCCGAGACCGGTGAGCACGAGATGAAAGTTGGTTTTCTCGTCGTTGGACGCGTCCGTGATGCGCCATAGTTTTTGAAACTTGGTGTCGCCGTCGTCGTCGAGAATGGCCGGATGGTTGACGCTGTAATGTTTCATCACGAGCTTCGCGCAATGAATGAAATCCCGTAAAATCCCCACCTTCTTTTTCGCCTTGAGGCCGCGCGAGATGTCGATAGCGACCACGAACCGCGCGGGATGATTTTCGCGTAAGACTTCGTACCATCGATCGATCTTTTTGTCTTTAAAGTCGCACAATAAGGCCATGTGCGCGAACGTCGCGTGATCGCGAACGGAGGTCCATAGTTTCATGCCGGCGACTTTTTGACCGTCTTTCTTCTTCGCGTACGCGTTAAGGTTGTAGACGAGGCATAACTCGTGACGATGTCGTTCCGCGTATTTCACGAGTTTGTCTTTGGCAGTGGTGCCATCGGATTCTTTACACCGGAAGACGACCATACGGAGTTCGTCATCGGGCGATGCCGCCGAGGAGGTGGGTTTCACGTGCCAAGTGAAGTCGCGTTTCTTGGTTCTAGACAATTCTTTGTGGAAATTGTGGAACTCGACGACGTCGGCGAGAGAGTCGCGATCATTTCGCGCGTCGTCGACGTCGTCGGGCGGCCGGGCGTCCGACATCGGCGGGATGGTCTTGACGGACGGCCGACGAACGAGGCTACGATAAAATCGATCGGGGTCGACGACGACGGTGTCGCGGACGAGTGCGGATGGTGAGTGTTGAGATGACGATGAACGCGATTCTTTGTAAATATCGCGGTCCGATAAGAAATTCACCGTCGGTCGGGACGTTTCCTCAAACACAGCCCCCAAAAATCGACATCTAGGAACTGACGTTCGTAGTTGCTTCATCCTCACACGCTTTTGATAGGTTCGCCTCGATCGACGAACGCAACATGTCGATGGCGGTCGACGGCGCGACGATCGGAGTATCATCTGTTCGCGCGTAGTTCGCGTAGAGACATGCGAACAAACCGCAAAGCAGAATCAGTGAAAACGATCGTTTTGTGCGGCTACACGGCCCAATAACGCATGGCCCATAAAGAAAAGTTCTGTTTAAAGCCTACCAAAATCTACAACTTTTGGGACCCGCGCGATTCGCGCGACCTGAGCGAGCTGACCTCTCTCGCCTGTTGTCGTCGTACGAATCGCGAAGACGCAGTCCGATGAAAATGTCGGTCGTCCGGTCGTACATTTTATCTGTATTATATAGATATATAGATATATACATGCGCGTACGTATAATTTTCGACACGATAGAAAAGCTACACGTTCCAATTATATATACATACGAATGAATGTTCGCGTCAGCATTTGTTGTAACGATCATGTGGAACCACGAATATACGGTGCAAGCGATCGAATGGATCGCTTATATCACAGGAACTTTTGTGATATCTGAGTGGGGATATCAGTTACCGAGAGTTTTCTGTTTTCTATTTGCTTGCGCGGTACTTGCGCTTCCCGTAGGGTATGTCGTTTTCGACCAACGTACAGTGTGGGGATTTTACATCACCGGTTCTTTTGATTGGTGGATGATGATAGCGAAATTTGTAGTCGTTCCTGGACTAGGAGGAGCCGTAATGTCAGTTATGTATATCTACGGCATGCGTTGTTTCCATTCTGGTACAAACAGTCTGGATCTACACGTTGTAACGTTTCCAAAATTTGGATATTATCTTTCATTCCTTTTATCCGTAAACATCGCATGGACCATAATTTCGGAAATGCAACAATTGAACGCCTGTACGATATTGCGGTCGTCGACCGCGTCTCTGTTGATCATCAGTCTTCTTATCAGGAGTATTCTTCATTATCGATTGTCGCGTCCGCTTGCTACATTGATTCTTAATCCTTTGACAAGAAACGACGAGATGCAGCAGTCGAAGTTTGCGTACACCGGCCTGAGTTTTTTATGGTGCGTAGCGTATACCTGGTGGAATATAATGTATATTTTGTACCACCACCAAGGTGGTACTACATACGGTACAATATCCTGTGTCATCGCTGTAGTTTACGATGTTGCGAGACGCGACAAAGTGACAAGCTGGCGAGACCTGTCCACCAAATTGCTCGTCCCACCGGAAGACATCTTTGTTTGGTGGAGAAGCATGACATTGAGCATGCAGATGACAATCGACGCTTTTATGGGCGTGAGTCCACTGTACAACAACGCCGAACAAGCTACGGCCGCGAATTCGTTAGATTACTGCGACACCGTGCATACCGGGTACTTGTCCCTCCTCGTGGTGATCACCGTCGCGGATCTGATCTTCGCTTTGCATCAAAGTGCAGTACAATCACAAACGAGCCACCGTCGCCGCTTGGTGCGTACAACATCGACATCGCGCGTAGTACGTCGACATCGATATCACACGATCGCGCCGACGACGGTCGCAACCACTCCAGTTTACGACGATCTGGCGCCGCGCTTTCCCGGAGTGTGATTTACCTAGCCGTCGAGCGGGTCGGTGGTCGCAATGAATGAGAAAATCACCGTCGACCGAGACACCGTTGGCTGTACGCGGCATCTTAATTTCGCTCACGTTGCGATCTCTCGCGTATTCTATTGCGATTCGACATGTATCGAGAGCGGATATTTTTTGTCGCTCGTCGTTTCATGAAACGGTTGTATTCCGTGTTTGATATGGCATATCTGTCGGAGCACATATTAACGTGCTTGTTCACGGTGAATGCGGTCAACCACTTTTTGGAGAGGACGATTTGCAAAAACGAACTTCTGGCTTGCTGCGATCCTCTCAATCGTGATCGCTTTGAGTACGGAGAATCTCTCGGCGCGTACCATTTTCCGGTCAACATTTGGTTGATGGAGTATTTTGTCGCGTACTCGTACAGAGCGTATTTTTACGGAGGCGTTTCAAAGTGTAAGCACTTCAATCTAGCGTTCGGTCAAATAATTTGGTTTTACGTCGAGAGTTTTAACGATATGCGGGCATACGAGCGTGAGATGGACTTGTACGGCATGCATGCGTGTGATATCTCGTGAAAAGGGGGCAAATTTTGGATGGCTAGCGAGCTTAAACGAGATCGCGCGAGAAGGGCATCCTTGTCCCGACAGACCTTACTTTTCAACTCGGATTCCTATATGGCAGGATTTTGTATACAACACCGCGGGACATCTGTGCGGCTTCCTTTTGAACTGCGCACGACACGAGGTTGAGCGACGTCGTCAGACTCGCGCCGAAATTTGCAAATTGCAGTCATCGTAATATTTAAACATACAATATACGCAAGTTGTACGGTTTGCTAAAAAATACCACGACTCTCTTCGTATCTCCGGCGCAGCATATTCCGTACGGCGAAAAGTTCCGAAAGACGTGCCCGTTTATTGGCGGGATTCATCTCCGAACTCACACGTTTACGATACTGCTCCCCGGCGTACCGCCCGAGGCGTTCCGCTCTCTCTAAGTGCACGGCCAGGGTGGTCCGCTCTTTGTAGTCTTTTACGGCGGTGTTCCGCGATACCTCCGTCGATCCCGCGATGATCGTTTCCTGCGTGCGCGCGCGTTCACAATTTCAAACACCGGCCTCGGTCGAAAAACACACCGGCCGCCGAATTTAGTTAATACTCACCGGCGACTCGTCGTCGTCAATCGAGCTGTGAATCGACATTGCGGGAGATGCTTCTTTTTCTTACGGGGACGCGGATGCTATCGGCCGATTCTTTCTGAATGAAGTTATGTGAGTTCTGAGCCGTTTAAAGTATACATCACTCCGAAACTCAATTTCGCGACCACAACCAAGATCGCGCGACGCTTCACGCTCTCGTTAAGAAGACCGCGTCGACCCGTTTCGCCATTTTACCGAATTACGATATGACGACGCGGCCTGCAACACGAACATCGACGACGGACACCCGTACGCTCGCCGCTCTGAACTTGGTGGTCGACCGAATGCAAATGCTCCGCGTGAGCTTCACCGACGCGAAACTCGCGTATTCGCCGTACGCTCGCCTGCATGACTCCGCGGAGCTCGCGGCGCTGGCCACCGCGTTGGGCGCGTCGCGCGCGTTAGCGACCGAACATCGCCTCTTCACGAATGAACGCGCGCACCTCACCGAATGGAATCATTACGCCGTAACGCAAGCGCCGTCCGACGATTTCGTGTCACGCCGCGGCAAAAACACGTCGCCCGCGGAGTGGTTCCTCGCGCACCTCGGCGACGTGCGGCGGTGCACGCGAATCTTGGACATCTCCGATATGCCCGACGACGCGGTGTCCGTGAATGCCGCGAGTGGCCTCATCGACGGTTTGCCTTCGCTGCATCATCTGGCGCTGGAGCGGGTACCGGCCTTGCGCGCCATGCGCGTACCGCATTTACGATCGCTGGCCGTGGTGGATGCCCCGGTCGTCCCCATCGCCGACTTGAGCGCGTTGCGGCATCTGACCGTTCTACATCTTCGGGGCGCGCGATTGGGAAACGACGCGCGACCTCCGCCGGAGCTACGCGTCGTCAGCATCATCGACACATTCGCCGACGGCTTTGGGTTCTATGCGGCGTTGGGTCACCTCGTCCATCTTCGCGTCGCGTTGCTGCACGGGTGCTTGGAGCTCCTGACTCACGATGAAGCGCGGGAGTTCGCGACGACGACCAGCTTCGTCGAGTGCGCGCAATTGCGTTGCGTGAGCATAATGAATATGCAGCTCGAAAATCACGTGAAGGCTGGCAGAACTAGTTTGCAGGAGCAGTTCGTCATGTACTTGGGGGGGATATCGATGCCTCAATCCGCGGAGCTCCGCTTAACGGTACGAGCGGAAAATATGGCGATATCGAACGTGCCTCGCGTATTATCGCGCTACGGAGTCTCGAGGTTCGAAGACCCCTGTCGCACCGACGACGACGACGATCCGCAGATCGTTCGTTCGTTGATCGCGCTCGCGGGCATTTAAAGAGTGTGTAATGCTACAGACTCGCGTTGCGTGCTTTTGGTGATTGTATTTTTTGTCGTCGATTTCGCGAAATATCACCCATGTTCGATTCGGGCTTCTATCGAGCTCCGCTAAAGATGCGAACCCGCTTCACCCCCCGGTGAATATCGAAATTATATTAGAATATCATCTCAATCTCAAAATACACGTAAATAATTATCGCGCACCGCGCGTCGCGCTAACGTTCCGCGAGCGTCGTCAAAACGCTGGGATGTCATTGGAAGATTGTAACCCGTCCGGCTTTAATCATCGGATTCTTCGTCCATTTCATCCTCAGCGGACCCTAACTTATAATGTAATCGGATATCTTCCGCCTTTTCGGGTGGTAACAGTTGGAGCGCGATCTCTAATCTGGTCTTGGCTTCTTTCCCGATCGCTGCGTCCCACCGCCCCGTTTCACTGCTAATTTTGTATTCTGTTTTTACTACGTCAATAAAATCTTCTTCCGAAATGATAAATTCACGCAAGTAGTTTCGAAACGCATTTTTTAAAAATCTGGTCTTTTCCAAATCGTCGGGATAATACAGTTTCATGAATCTGCTTCGAAAAAACATCGAAATAAATTGACGCTTATTGACTCTGCCTTTGCTCAACATAATATTAGCTAGTTCCCTTTTAACCGACTTCCAGGCAGCGATGAATTCATCTTCGCGCTGTGGTGTGGTTCCAGGCAACGGTGAATACATCTTCGTGCTTTTTGGCATCATCGACGTCGACATGTCGTTTGCTGTGCGTATAACCAATCGCGCGTGGATGTGTAGACGTATCGGCGTGTGTGTATCCGCGTATGTATACTCATACGCTGTTTGGTGTTAAGATACGAGTGGGAGAACCCGATTCGAGATTTGGCAAAATTCCACCTTCGCGGACGTATCTCGGCGCCGACGCTCGCGGCGTAATCATTTACGGCACACGACAGCCATGTACACGTCGATGAACGCTCGAATACGCGCGTATCGCGGGAAGACGGTCGCTTAGAGTCCGTGGAATCTACTAGAGAGGGGACGACGAGCGTTCGCACCGTGCATCACGGAACCGCTGCCGTTCGACTCGATTCTCCCCGCGATATTATCTCGATCCCGACATATTCCCAAATGACGACGCGGCTCCCCGAAGTCCTAAAGCAAACCGAACCCGAGTATTTCGAGCGTGTTCTCGGCAAGCCTCCGCGCGCCGCGCAGATCGAAATATTGCCATTCATCCGCGATCGCGTGATGACTCGCTCCGATAATAAGGGAGTGTTAGAGGTCGGGACCGGTTGTGGAAAAACTCTTTTGGGATTGTACGCGGGCGCCGTCGCGGCGCGCTCGAAGGTCGCGAACAGGTTGGTGTACGTGTGCTCCAGCATTTCTTTACAGACGCAATTGGCTCACGCTTGCAAAAAGTTAGGCGAGTATCCGATCGACGAATCGGTACCGGACGGGTCTCGTTTTGTGTGCCAATTCGGGCGCGGTAACTACTGGTGCGCGGATCGCGTATTGTGGGCACTGTGCTCGCGGACAATACCCTCGCCGACGATACCTTCGCAAACGGGATGCGAAGCGGTACCGCAAAGGTTGGCCGACATCGACTCGGATCTTTGGAAACGGTGGAAAAAACGATACTTCGGAGAGAGGTGAGTGAGTGAGTGATCCGCGCAATGATTCGATCGCGAAATCGTTCCACTCAGTTTCCATCGCTTTGCGCAGGACGAAACACGAACTGCTGTCGTGGGTGCGGATGCGGTGGCATGCGCTGGCGCGACGTCCCGAAATGGCTCACGACAGAAATGAAATGGATCTGTGGATTCTGAAACGGCTGCGCGCGGCGAGTGACGACGCCAATTCTTCGCCGTGCGCGTGTCTGAAATGCGAGTGGTACGATACCGCGCTCGACCAAGTGCGAGCGATCGTCGACGTCGGGGAAGCCTTTCGTGTATCGCGGGAGGATGCGCTCGGGGTCGTCGCGTTGCTGCAAGAATACGCGGGCTTCGCATTGGCGAAAGCCTCGCCGGAAAGCGACTGTCACTTCGTTCCCGCTCGGACGACGTTTCGGTCGGATGAACGTGTGAAACGGCTATCGGAGAACTCGGCGAACCGGCTGTGGGCGGCGATCACCTCCGATAGCGAAGAGTGCGTATGCCTGGAAGAAACGCGCGATCGGCGCCGCCCGAAAAAAGGCGTCGACGGTAACGTCGGTGCGGACGACGGCGACGGCGCCGAGGTTCGGAGAAATCGCGATTCGGACGAAGTCGAGCTGCTATGCCCCGGGCGACGCATGTCGATCGCGGCCAAAAAGTGTGCGGTGTACATCGTGAACAGCTCCTTCTTTTTTACACTCGCCGCGCACGCAAGCGGCGATGAGCGCGAAACTCCGCTGGGTACGTCTTTCGATCGCGCCGCGAGTTCTTAGCGTGACGACGTTTTTTCGATCTGCGCGTGACGATCGTCGATGCGTGTTTGCAGGCGCTGATTTGATCGTGTTCGATGAGGCGCATCTCGTTGCCGAAAAAGCGGCGGAGCCTCTTTGCCGTAAACAGCGCCCCCCGGACATGAACGCGCGCCTCACGGAGGCGACGTTACGCGAGTGGTCGGACAACGGCGTATCGCTACTTCGGAAAGGCGATTCCAGGGTCTCGGAATTGTCGTCCGCATTCGACGCGCTACTCACGCCGAAGTGGAAAAAGGAGGCGGGAGAGGAGGGGCGCCTCGCGTTCGACGACGGCGACGCGAGCGATTCGCGAAACAAAGCCTCCGTCGCCGCGATCGAGGAGCTGCTGCAAAGTATGGAGGCCGCGCATTCGAAGGAGGCACGAGACGCGGCCCTGGACGCGGCGGAGAGGTTGCAACACGCGCAACTGACCCTACATCACGCTGCCATCCAGAGTTTGGAGGCGATCGAAGCTTCTCGCGACCTCGCTTGGGAAAAATTCCACGCGACGTGCAACTCTTTGCTACCGAACAGGGACGACGCGTCCGCGATCGTGAGCACCTCGCGGGAAATTGCTCGAGACCATCGCGGACACCATGTTTCTCGAGCGGACTCGAAACGCCGCAAACTCACGGACGCGACCCGCTTCGCCAAAGTCGATTCGGAGACGTCTTCGCAGATCGCGGCAAGGGCCATCTCCGACGCGGCGCTACCGCGACTCTCCGACGCCATCGCCGCGACGATCGACGACTCGGACGCGAGCGCGGCATTCCGGTTCGTGATGGAAGCAACACATGCGTTTCGACGCCGGGAGGCTTCACCCGCGACGCTTCCACTTTTTGGGGACACAGCGACGCAGGTCGCGACCACTTGCGCCCGCGTTTCGACGACGATCGAGATGGCCCGCCGGGCGACGTGTCGAACGTCTTGGACGACGGCGAAGAACAACGACCGTCTGCGTGTTCCGTTGATGACCGCGACCGGTATTCACTACCGCGAGTCGAGAGAGCTCGTCCGGCAACGTCTGAAAGAATTGTGGGGCGCGCTTCGCGGAACGCCGATCATCTTCATGAGCGCCACGCTGCGTAACGCGAGCACCGGCACTTTCGACGACTTCTATCGAGACGTCGGTCTGACGATCGGCAAAACTCCCAACACCGTTGCGAACTCGCCGTTCGATAGCTCTCGGATGGAACTGCGCATTCCGCCGGGTATCGAATCGTACGTCTCGTATAAGCACGCGCGCAATGCGGCGTACGACAGCAAACGAGCCGCCGCGATTTTGGACTGCGTTCGCGAAAATCCGCTCGCGAGTCTCGTCGTCGCGAACAGTATCGAGGAGAGGAACTGGATACGGAATCAGCTCGAGCGAGCGTTACCGCCGCGGGATGGCTATCGGCACATGGAATACGCAACACCGGAGTACCACGACTTTGCGAAGAACGCGTCGTCGCGCGACCGCGTCGCTCGCGGCGTGATCATTTACGGCATGACGACCATGTACACGGGCGCGGATTTGCCCGGAAAAGTGGGGGCGGTGATCGTCACCCGCCCGTTGCGGGGCCGTCCGAACGATCCGGTGTCTCAATACTCGAAAAGGCACTGCGCTTTCGCCTACAACTACAACTACGATAACGATCGTAAACTCGTGCAGGCCGCCGGGCGCCTCATGCGCACAGAGAGTGACGTCGGCGGAGTGGTGCTATTGTGCGCCCACGACTCGAAATATCTAAACGTGCTTCGGCGTTACCATCCAAAAGCGAACGTGCGGTCGTGAATACAAATTATCGTCGGTGACAAAGCGCTCGATGCCACTATCACCACTATCACCGCCACCCCGACGACGACCACCACGACGACGACCACCACGACGACGACGACGACGACCACGACGACGACGACGACGACGACCACGACCACCACCACCACCACCACCACCACCACCATCGCGACGACGACGACGACGACGACGACGACGACGACGACGACGACCACGACGACGACGACGACGACGACGACGACGACGACGACGACGACGTATCATGACCAAAAGATTCATATGATCAAAAGATTCCAATGGAATCTTTGTTCCACCACGACGACCGCCACTATCACCACTATCACCGCCACCGCGACGACAGCCACGACGGCGACGACGACGACAGCGCTATTATCATTATCGAAACACAAAAGTATCGCGGAACATGTTCGCGATGCGTACAACGTACAATACTTGAGATCGCCGCAAGTTGATTAAAAACACCAAAGAGTTCAGCGACAAATTCTTGCAGTTGTTGGAAGAATGTCTAAAATTTTCGGTAACCGAAAATGCAATAAACGCGCACGAGACCGATGGGGAAATTCCTCGTGAATCCCAGGGCTCTGGTTCGCGGTACAGTACGCGTCTTCGGAAATGAACACACTTCCGATGCCCCGAAATCGTTCGACGTTTCGAGACGATACTCGCCGGTTAAATGATCACGCCGATTTCCATTTTGAGTGCCACGGCAAATATATAACAGTGAAATAGCAGTAGACAATTACCGAACGATGCCGTGTCGTACAACTCGCTGTGTCGGAATGAACCGGATCGTGAATGTACTCGAGATACCCGCGCGAGATGTGCATTGACATATCCACTCACAACCGGATGAAGAGCGGCGCCGCCGTCGGTGTCGTTATCGGTCGCGAACACGAATGTCGACAGTGCTATTAACATTATCAGAACACGAAAAGTAACGCGGAACATATTCGCGATGCGTACAACGTACAATACTTGCGATCGCCGCAAAAAAAAAAAAGTCGATTAAAAACACGAGTCCGGCATCACTCGCCGTCCACATAGTCGGTATTGTTAACGCTAGGTTCGTTTGGCACAAAACTTCAGAGTCTCTATATTTGTATTGATATCGTGATCGACATGTCTATTCACAAGTACTCCTCGTCGCTGTCATCTGTCTCCAGAGCGGTCACTTGACCAAACGGGCTGTTATTTACCTCATCGTCGGGCTCGTGATCTTGCATAAGCCGCGCCATCGTGAGGGGGGTTTGCAATTCGGGATAATAAACTTCTTGTACTGCGCGTCGCAATACAAACCGCACGTGAGACTCGTCAAGCGTTGCAACTTACGCCGCTTACTTAATCGAAGTTGCGTACCCCACATAATAGCCGGCGTAAATTGTTCTTTAAACTCCGTCATAATTGCATCGTGCGATAAACAGCCAGCTTTTTGTTTACTTGATCGTGCCATCAGTACATTTTTTCCTGCGAAAATCGAATGCCGGTGAGAATGACGAGAGGTGATTGCAGAAACCTTTTTCAGCCGTGGGCGTACTCGCACCGAATTTGGTTTGAGCGAACTTTTCTCTGTAAGCGTCGCGCTCGTCCGTGTAGTTGTATCCTAACGTGAAATATTTGTACCTGCAAGCCGCGCCGCGTCGTCGGCGGTCCGATACCCGACAAAAAGCGACAGAATAAACAACAGAATACGCACGCTTCCCATAGATCCTCCGGGGTGTAGTCGGAGGACACAAGCTTCGGCGGATCGTCGTCGTCGGAAATCTCGAACGGATTGTCTTTCGTGCCCGGCGCGGTGGGCTGTAGATACACGGCGGACATGTTTCTCCCGTCACATCGCGTCGACAAAAACCGCATTTATACGCGCTTCGTGGCGAGATTCGCGACGGGTTGTATCGCGGAGATGAGGAGAAGGATGATCGCGGAAGCGACGGTCGCTTCCGCGATGTATCGCCGATCGGCGCATCAAAAAGAGCTCCGGTCTCTCGACATTCGCAAATCTCATCTCCCACGACGATGGCGCGCTTCAACAGTGCGAACCTACTCGAGTTGCGCCGGATCATCGGCTCGAGAGTGCGCGTTCCCGAGTTTTGCTTCAACGGCACCTCCAACAAAGATACGGGCACGAGCGTCGACGCGCGTATCGTCGATTTGAGTATCGTGATCGCGAAACGGTCTTCCGAAAAAGCGTACGCGCTGATTTCGGTACGGTGCGCGGATGACGACCGAGTGTATCAATTACCCGCTTGGACGCTATTCGTGATACCGAGCAACGCCGCGGCTCTGTTCGTGCCGGAGATATGCCTTCGCGACGAGAGGCTCTATCAACCCGGATACGCGCGTAACACGATCTTTTCCAAACTTTGCAAATCCGTCGGCGTAAAAACGGCGCTGGTGCTGGACGGGGCCAGCGGCAACACGGCTCGCATGCTGCACTCGCACGTGCCAACGGTGTATCAAGCGAACAACGACGCCACGGCGCTTCTGGCTCTGACTGCGCAGGGGTATGTGCCGCTGCATGTTCCGATGTGCGGCCGTGTCGGACCATCGGGCGCGCGACCTCGCGTTTCCGGCGTGTATCAAATGTTACATCGCGCGTACACAAAACCGAAATCGCTGACCAACGAAGCGCGCCGGGCCGCGACGGAAGCGGAGGCGATGGCTTTGGATATCTTCGGTGCCTGGATCACGCCGGCGTACGATGACGTGCTGTTGGCGATGGCCACGCGAAAACCGCGCCCCGTCGAGGTGGTGCTCATCACGTACTGCACTCGAAATAGCTACGCGAGGCCGCGAATACCGCCGCAATACGTCGAGGCGTACGCCTCGGGAAGAGGTAAGGATTTTACCCCTCGGGTCGGCCGTAAACGCTTTCAAACCTCTCGCGGATTGTTTTTTCAAGGTTGACCGACGAACGGTTTTTTACGCGCAGGGACTATGCGATGGATGATTCTCACGCGACGGTCCAGCCTGCGCGCGCGAGACGTAGACACCGCGACGGACACCGCGTGCGCTGTCTGTCGCGCGACGTGGTGGGAGCGCGGCAACGAGATGCTGCTTTGCGACGGATGCGACGCCGGATGGCACCTTTCTTGTTCGACGCCGATATTGAATGCCGTACCGCGAGGCGAGTGGCGTTGTCCGAACTGCCTCGATCTAAAGCGCCGAGAGCAGCGAACGAAGCGAACTCTTCACCGCCCTCGCGACGCCCCGATCAGAAAACGGCGACCGCCGCATCAATATTACCATGAAAGAACGAGAGCCTCTCGGACCCAAGACTGCCGATGACCCCTTGTGTTTTTTCGAACAATATTCGCGATTGCAAGACATTGGCGTCGAATCGGTGAATTTTTATTATTATTAGACATTCTCCATATTCAGCCTACAAAGATAGTATAACGGAGACGGGATGAAGGTTCGGGTCGTCGACTTCACATTTTTTACCCCTGCATGGGCCGAACGTCGGTATTTTGAAAAGAGGCTTTCGGTCCCCGCGGGTATCTCATCCTAATACAAGGCACATCGAACTATGTATACCGAGATCGATCGCGACATTACCATGCCTATATTAATATTATTTTCAGCTCGAAAATTCGTCAACCGTCTGTACCCATCGTCGCAACTCCACTACTAGCGTTGAGTGACTTCGACAATATAAATAAACTCGAAGAAGTTTGTGATGAACGAAACGATGTCTGCCATACATACGGTCGATCATTCCGTGTACACTTTGCGATCACCTTTTGTGATGAGCAAGGAACATGAACCCGGAATCACAGCCCATATTCTTAAAATCGGTGGCTTTTCTGAAACCGACTTACTGCAAATACGAAAGACGAACAAAGCGCTACACAATGAGGTTCAGCAAATCTTAAACAAAACGATACCTACCGATTTACAAAACGCGACGCAAATAGTGGAATGGTTAATACGGTTCTTTACAGAGCTTGCCGAGCAACCACAATTTGAAAATACGAATGGCGAAGTGATGAAACCGGGTGATCTACAGGTCACCATGTTTTACAGACGTTACGAATACACTTCAATCAATGAAACCTCGTTCTTAGCTCTGAGCGTTTATTCGGAAACCATTCGAATTAAAACTGCATCATTGTGGATCAAGATCGCAAAACACTTAACTATGCAAAATAAGCACTTTCTAAAAAAATCGAACCCGACTCTTGGCGTGCAAGAAAGCGAGTTCGTGCGCGTCGTATATATTGAGATAAAGGCAGATTCGGAATTTCCCAGAGCGATTAGTCTTTTGGACAATTGGTCTCTTATACTTGATAGTGAAGGCGAAGGAATCAGAGAACAAGATAAACGAGTACCTATTAAAAGTCTACTCAAAATGCAGGAGCACTTCTCCAACCCGAATCTAATACCAATCGAGAACACAACAGAGCTCAGCGACAGATTCGTGCATTTGTTGCGAGATTGTCTAAAATTTTCGGTAACCGAAAATGCACCAGACGTGTACACGAGCGATGCGGAAATTCCTCGTAAAACCTCAGGACTCTGGTCCTAATAAGAGTGATAACGCCGTCGGTGTCGTTACCGGTCGCCACCGCGAATGCGACGACGACGACGACGACGACGACGACAACGACGACGACGTATCATGACCAAAAGATTCCGATAATCGCATGACGACGACCACGACCACCACCACTACCGCCACCCCGACGACGCTGGTGCTGGACGGGGACAGCGCAGGAACTATACGATGCATGATTCTCACGCGACGGTCTTCCGCGACGTGTGCGCAAAACACGGACACCGCGCCCGACACGGCGTGCGAGATCTGCCGCGCGACGTGGTGGGAGCGCGGTGACGAGATGCTGCTCCGCGACGGATGCGACGCCGGATGGCACCTTTCTTGTTTGACGCCGACATTGAATGCCGTACCGCGAGGCGAGTGGTATTGTCCGAACTGCCTCTCGCGGGTTTCCACTCTCGAGATTCCCGGAAGCTCGACACCCTCCTTCGATGAGCACCGAGAGCGGCGAGCGAAGCGAATTCTTCACCACCCCCGCGACGTTCCGAGCAGAAAACGGCGATCGCGACATTAACATGACTATATTAATAATATTTTCAGCTCGAAAATTCGTCAACTGTCTGCGCCCATCGTCGCAACTCCAGATCGCTATCGATTCCCGCTCGTCTTCGCACTTTGTCGTAAAAGTTCGGATCCGGATTATGATCACCGCAACGCGTGATGATGTCCTGTAGGAAATCCGCGTTTTTGTTGTCGATCGCCGCCGTCACCGCGTGAACAAATCGTGTTTCATCGAAGTGCATGTCCGTGTCGTCGTACAACCACCAGAACAAACGCGGTTGATCGCGTCGGGCCGCGAGATCGAAAAGATTTGCCAGTCGGGTGTTGCTCCTCGAGAAGCAGCGTTCATATTCTCCTGCGCCCGACGCGACCCAGAATCGATGCTTACGATGTTTTCACATTAAAAAATAATCAGATTCTCACCAATTCGTCGCGAGCGGTCGCGTACCTCGTTCCACCGCCGAGTAGTATAACGCCTGCATGCTTTCGAGATCACCTGCGCGAGCCGAATACACGGGGCCGGGAGAGGTCAGCGCCGGTCGAACGCCACCGCGAATTCGATCCGAGTCGCTTCGATCCGTTTCGATGTCGGTGATCACGCGCGCACCTCTGGAGATGTACGTCCGAGCGCACGCCGCGCACATCGTACGCGTGTCGGGAAAAGTGTAATTCTCGCACACGTATTGCAAAAATTCCACGCAAACGTCCACCCAGACGAGATCGCGAATGTCCAAGCGCCACTGCTGTTCTTCGCACAACCAGCGCAGATGTCGCGCGGCGTCTCCGCACGCGTCGAACCGCCGAACCTCGGAGGTCGACGGTGCATACCGCGAAGCCTCGGAGTACGCGCGCATCACGTCGCGTACGAATTCCGAGTTCCGTTTCCAAGCGACGTCGAAGCGAATATAACCGGTCACCCGTAGCACGATCCGTCGATCTCCTCCCGTCAGCGCGAGTTTCACGATCTCCGCGTCGATCGGCCAACCTTCGAACATCATCTCATCCAACGCGTCGACGTCTCGCCGTTTCACCGCGGCGCGCATCATCGCCGAAGTTGAAGTTTTCGAGGGGGATTCCGCGAACAGCGTCGAGTACTTCGAGAGCAGTATCGCGTCTCGATTGCGTTTAGCCGATCGTAGAGATCGCGAGCAGGCCATCAAGGCGAAACGATCGCGGATGGAGACATCTCGAAGCATGAGATGTTCCGCTTGAGCGTAGACGACCTCGAACATGGCACCGTCGTGTGTTTCGCGACGATACGAACCGTCATCAGCGGTTCGTTGAGACTCTCGGAACGAACGATATTAATATGCGCATCATCGCTCGAACGCATGTCGCCTCCCCTCCCCCCTCTGCAAAATGAAGCGACGTCGACGAAAAACGCAAGTGATGTATCATCCACAACAGCTGGCGATTCGCGTTTGGTATGGAAATTTTCGACCGCTTTTTCGTCTTCGAGCCGTCGTCATCTTAGGTCTCACTCTCGTTTACGGACTCGTGGGATATTTTCTGATCGCCGAGGACCATCGCAAAAACCCGGGGTTCGACGCGAGTCTGGTATTCGACATCGTGTCGGCGCTCGTCACGTCCGTGCTTGCGTTTTTCACATTCAACGCGTTCGCTCGCATCAACACGATCGCCGCGAAAGATATACAGCTGGTCATTTTGACGCGACTGGTCACCAACAAAATAAAATGTTTGAACCTGAGCGAAAACGACACGCTTCCAATTTTGCACGACATGATCGCGCGGCTGTCGGACTTGCTGTGGAAATGCGCGATCGAAGGATCGGATATCGCGGGGTCCGCCGCCGATCACGCTTTGAGCGAAGACGCGAACGAAATGGTCAACCTCGCCTTCGGCGAATATCGCCGCTGCTGGAAGCGCGTCGACGAGCAAGCGCGAGAAGTCATGGATTGGTTTTTTCAACGAGATATACCGACGATTTTCGGCGAGTTCGGAGATCTCCGCGTCGTGGAAATATCGCCAGCGACGGTCTACCTCGAACCGTTCATCGTGTTTCTCGCGCTATTATCTATCTTTCTGTTTCCGTATCGGTTTCCTCACGAGCGATCGATCAACCAGTTGTGGCAGATGCTGATCGTAGCCTACATAGTGTGCTGCGTCTTACAGTTCGTCGAAGACGGTGGAAAATTCCGCAAAAAACGAAATCGCGCGACCGGAAAGAGCGCGTCGCGGATGATGCATACGGAGTTCGACGAGTTGCTCGAATGTCACACCCGACCGTGGGCTCGAGAGATACTATCACGGTAATAATAAGCGGTCGCGGCGGACCAATTGCACATTATTTGAAGCGTATCCGACGATCGACTCCGAATCGATGCGGCAAAGCGAGGCCGCGTCGCTCGCGTCGTCATCAATCGTCGACATGTCAGCGTCGGTTATCGCGCATCGGCCGGCCTGCCGGTCGAAGAGACGTACCAGGATCTCCGGGGACGGCAAGTCGAATCGCGCACCGCACGTCTCCGCTTCCTCTCTCGCGCGCGTGAACACTCGACGCAGATACCGTCGTAATTGCGATCGCTTCTCGACTCGCGCGTAAGCGGCGCGTTTCACGTTCGCGGGGATGTACGGCTCGCGGCGCCATCGCGGGAGTACGTCGCTTCGCGATAACATGCTTGTGACCTTCGAGATTTTCGAAACCTTTGAGAATCGGTTGTTAGGTTCGCGTTCGCGTAAACTATTACCGCTTTCCGACGACAATGCCGAGGCGCGACAACGAAGACGATCTCCTCTGTCGCGGTTCGCTAGAGAGGGGACGGTTTCAATTTGTTCAATTCGTCCAAGAACGCGCCGTAAACTCTGGGTCGTCTCAAACGCGACGGGTCGCTCAAGAGTCAAAGCTCTTCGCGAAATCTCACGAAATCACCTCGCGATTTTCGCGAAAAAATCGACGATCGCGTACCCACAAGAACTACAGCCGTATAAATACCAAAGACGTGTATTTGTAAAAATCACCATGTCGATGTTAGTGTATAATGCACACCACTCTGCAGAGAATACTAATGTTGTTAACAAAAGCTTCGGATATTTAGAAGTAATGATAAAGCAGATCAATAAAGATGTAGACGAGTTTTTCGAACGTAATAAAAACAGCCGTCACACAAAGTACACTATGCGTCGAAAATTATACAATGAAGCCTTGTCGCGCGACCAAAATTTACGTCGAGAAAATTTCATGGCAAACCACGCCAAGTTTGTGGAAAATGGCGTTCTCGAATCGTATACAAGACGTACTCTCGATCGCGACGCCATGAAAAGATATTTGCAGAATCTGCACACCGCGTATATAAGTCGTATACAGAAACTCAACAGCCCTCCCAGCAATCGTTCGGATACGATCGACGTGTCGAACCCAAAGACAGAAGTACTCGAAGAGCGTAAAAAAAAACTCAAACTGACATACAATGTAGCCGAAGGTATCATCAACAATACCCGACACATCAATCACGAATCGTTTCGCGCAGGGCTTGTCGAATGCGTAAGCAACTTGCGCAAGTATCTAAATGACGCGATCTCTAAAATTGTGTTCTTGTGCGTACTCGTTGATGATAATCACAACAAATCTGAGCTCTGGGTTACACATCTCGTTTGTAAGATTCTTACGGAAAATCCAGCTTTAAAATTTATACCGTATGATGTTCTGATAATGTCATTTAGACCTATAAGTGATCCGCCGGATTACGCCGATAAGGAGGATGGTGTCGTGTATTTACTTTGCGACGACGCGGCTTATAGCGGTGAGCAATTAACCCACACACTCGTCCATATTTTCACAAATATACGCTTCGTCACAAAAGACCGCCTCTTTCTTATGATACCGTTCATCACACAGCATGCCTTAGATATTTTTCGTACATACTTGCACCCGGAACATATCTTTCATTCAGATTTGATGGAAAACACTGTCGATATTTTGACGCGTCAGTACGGCAAAGACACCGCAGAGTATTTTCAAAAAGTCTTATGTCCGAATGGCCGAATGAAGCGCAACTGCCATCCGACCAGTTGCCCAATTTTCTTCGATCACAAAATCGCCGATTGGATGAGCGGTTTTCCCAAGTTCTATCAAGATGACCAACCGGGAAACTTAGATTTCATCCAAGACAGACTACTATTGGATTCCGAAAAAGATTCGATTGGAAACGAAACAATGATTACCTGCGAGCCTCGCGACAAAGTAGATAAATACAAGCCACCTTACAAAAGTGAGCGATTTCATCCCATGGATTGGTTTAAAGTCCTTGCGGAAGAACGTCAATCCAAGTACGCTAAGAGGTAATGGGTTTACCGCTTCTCATGTGTTGAGTGTACGATCGATCGAAATCGATTAATGACATGTCCGCGACGATTTTCAGCTCTCGAGTTCACGGTCGCGTGAAATAGCACCTTTTTCCGATGATAACGCCGAGGCATAACAACAGAGACGATCTCCATCGCGGAAACCTCGCCATGAGCGACGGCGGGGTCGACGGCGGTGTCTGCCGCGATTCGTCGAGTACCGCGACGCCGCGATGGCGATGGCATTTTTTCAATTCGTCCAAGAACGCGCCGTAAACTCCGGGTCGTCTCAACCAAGGTTCCAACGCTTCCAACGGAACGTCGACGCGAATCCGAAGGTCACGCGACCAGATTGACACGATAAAACGGTAAACCTGTTCGATTCTCGGTAAACGCGACGGATCGCTCAAAAGACGCGTCTCTTCGCAGAATCTCGACGCCAATCCCGCTAATGTCTGCCGCCGGCGACCCTCCGCATCCGCGCAGTGCGCGAGCACGAGCTCACGAGAATACAGTTCTCGAAGATACAACGAAATCACTTCACGATCTCCGCGGAAATCGCGACGGTTGCGCACCCAAACATCGAGAGAGTCGGCGACGGCTCGCGAGACTTCGCGCCATTCGCGATCACCGATTTTTCGTAACACGGTCCGCGTCAGGCGTTGTATCTCGCGACCGCAGCACGCGCGTCTGTAGTACGCCAATTGCAAATGCGATCGCGTATACGCGCCGAGTCGTTCCCATAGCGCCGAACGAGTTGCGTACGTTTCGATCGCGGCGTCGAATAGCAGATTCAATTCTCTGTTGGCGCGATCGTCCGCCTTCGCATCGATCACCGCGATCAAATACGTTCCGCGACGGCGAGCTCGTTCGCTCACGCGGCCGCGACGTACCGACGACGCCAACTGACCGAGAAAGAGCCGCAGAGGCCAGCAGTCTGCCGGGTACGATTCGGCATCGCTCGCCGTCGTCGAACCCATCGCGGTTGCAAAACTAAAAGCGGAATGAATATTAAAAAAATCGGAAACTGGAAATCGGAAATTGATCACCACTCGATCTTAGAAGGTCGCGAGCTCGTTGATCGCCAAACGAGTCGCGAAATGCAGCGCGCCGCAAAGATACGCGGCGGCGGATACAAGATCCGGGAGGGCGACGCGACCGGTCCCGCGGCCGTGGTGCGCGAGGACGCGCTGCGTCATGAAAATCGCCATCCACATCCGCAGCAGCATCACCTCACCATCGCCGAAATCTTCGCCTCGTCGCCTCGAACCCACCGCAAAAAACGAGATCCAAAACATGAGATGCGCGCGTAGAGAGGTCGAGTACGTGAAGTGCATCGGTCCGGAGAAAGTGAATACACCGTTTCAGATCATTTGTTCTTTTATCGGCGACGACGGTCGCCGAGATGACGATCGCGGAGATGGCGGTCGCGGGGGCGATGATCGCGGAAACGCCTTTCGATACAATGATAAATAGCTCCGAAGCTCCCGTGGAGCACTTACAAATATCGACGAGCGGATGTGAAGCGGTTTTGTCACGACCCATTCAATCGATACCACCAGATTTTTAGCGTTTTCGGGTCGACACGCGCCCGGCGCTACAGATCTCTCTTCGGTCTTGGCGAAAACGGACGAAACGATTCTCGGATCGCGGCGAACATGGTGAGTTCGAGCACACGGTGGAAACTCGTCCGCAAAAACGAATTTTCGCGGAAGGGATTGAACCGCGAATACGTTCGTCTTTGGTGCGCGTAAAAAAACGAGCGCGCTCGACGTGACTCGCAATTCTTTGCGCGTAAAATTTTCGTTACCATGTCCGATACGATGCGACAACGTCGCGCTGGAAACGTTCGAAGAAGAGAGCGTGCGTCTTGGATTCAATTGGAAAGTGGTGCGCGAGCTTTGCTGGCGTTTACTCGCGGAGATCGGATTTCCGCGCTTCGGTATGAGCCACGCTTTCGTGAAACTGCTGCAGGAATTGCATACCGCGTTGACCGCGCGTTGCGTGTTGGACGACATCGTCTGCGGGGCGCACTCTCGAAGCGTGCGCCATATCGCGGCGTACGGCAAAAGAGCCGCGCTCACCGGCGTGTTCTACGGTCCGGAGCTCTACAGCTGCGCCTGTTACAATCCGCGTCATCCGCGCCACAAACCGTTACCCAAAACTTTAGACCCGGATGCCGAGCTCGTCGTCTACGCGGTGTGGCTGGAATACGCCGACGTCGCGCGGGATGTCAAGCGATACGTGAGACATAGCGTTCGATGCGGCCACTCGGGAAAACAGTACGATTCGATGGGCTCCGGCGCCGCTCGGCATTTGAACACGCTCGTGCAACGTCTGGGTCAGTACTGCGAGCGCGCGCGTTTGGTGCGGCGATTGCAGCTTGTCGACGACCGGTGGCGGGCGGACGCCGGAGAATTATACCGCAGGAGCGTCGACGAGCTGCGCGCCATGATCGACGGGCATCCGAGCGCGCAGATTTTTCGTGTAGCCTGACGACGCGACGCGCGAACTCGAAGCGATTCGATGTATCGCTAAGCGACTCGTTTCAGTTTCGGGACCGGTTGCGTCTTCGTACTCGCGTGAATGCGGGGGGTTTCCGACAGGAAAGTGAAACCGCTTATTAAGAAAAGATCGAGGCTCTGTAAACATCATGCGAAAATTAGGCGGAATGATTTCTTGAACGAATTTACCGAGCCATCCAATGATGCACCACGCCTCTCAAACATTGATACGACCCCTACCATTACCGAAGAAAATGCGATATCTGACACTCATGAGCATTTCTTAAGCATTTTTGCGTGATGTCTCATGATCGTATGTGTTTCTTTTTCCACCGGTCACATTTTTGGCGCCTTCCGAGTTTTTTTGCTACCACTTGCAGCGCACCGCGAGTGAGGGAATATATACAGCCCCGCCGCTTCCGTTAGGCTTCTATGTGGTTGGTTATACCCTTCCAGGGGCTTATCCTCTTACTCGGTGTGAATGTGTTAGTATTTATTATTATTGCGGTGTGGCTGGAATACGACGACGTCGCGCGGGATGTTGTCAAGCGATACGTGAGACACAGCGCTCGATGCGGCCACTCGGGAAAACAGTGCGATTCGATGGGCTCCGGCGCCGCTCGGTATTTGAACACGCTCGTGCAACGTCTGGGTCAGTACTGCGAGCGCGCGCGTTTGGTGCGGCGATTGCAACTCGTCGACGACCGGTGGCGGGCGGACGCCGGGGAATTAGACCGCAGAAGCGTCGACGAGTTGCGCGCCATGATCGACGGGCATCCGAGCGCGCAGAATTTTCGCGTAGCCTGACGACGCGACGCGCGAGCTCGAAACTCGGAGGAAAGACCGCTCGAATCGCCTCCGCAACGTCCGACATACAGCCGGAGCGATTCGATGTATCGCGAAGCGACTCACTTCAGTTTCGGGACCGCCTGCGTCTCCGTACTCGCGCGAATGTGGCGGTGCTGGCGCCTCCTGGCGTCGTCGAATGACGAGCATCCCGAACATCGAAACCTGTTGATCGCGGCGCGCATTTTCGTTTTCGGATGCGTCATGTTTTACCTATCTCGACGGGAGAAATCGCGGGACGCGTCCGATGCCATCGCCCGGGAAAGACGCGTCCGATACGGCGGATGCGTCGGCGCCTTCCTGTATCACACAAAAACGGCGTCATTCTTGATTCTTCCGCTTTTTTTTGCGATTTCCGTCGCGCTCACTCGTCACGGGCGGTTGGCGTCGTCGTCATCCCTCGACCTCGAGATCCCTCCAGATTTGGAATGCGGTAACAACGAAAATGGTCGAAGTCGGCGTTATGCTCGACGATGGCGTTATGATGTATGATAGCGACGCTAACGCGCAAATGGTGTCGATCCTGATTCTTCCGTTTGTTTTCGCGATTACCATTCCGATCATTCGGCGCGCGTGGTCGTCGTGGTGGTCGTCGACACCCCTCGACATCGAAATATGTCCAGATTTGGAATGCGGTGACGACGACGACGACGACGAAATTGAAAACGACGTTATGTTTACGAAAAACGCTACGATAAATAATAACATCGTCGATTTGTCGTTCAAATAAAGTAGGCCGATGAACGACGAGTTGATATTAACCTTCCTAGACAATTTATAGGATTTTCGGATGCGTCGTCGTGTTTCACTCACGCGATAACGGCGTCATTCCCGAATTTTCCGTTTTTTTTCGCGATCTTCGCCACGCTCTCACTCGTCGCGGGCGATTGTCGTTTGGGATGCGGTGACGACGGCGCCGACGAGTATGCTCGACGATGATGATCCGATGAATGTCGACGACGCGATCGTCGAGTCGCGCGAAATGTATTCCGATGGCGAACTCGTACTCACTCTCGTGTACCGTTATTGCCAGGATCGTTGGTCGAGCGCACGCAATTTCGATCGACAATCCCCCCTCTTTGAAACGCGCGCCGCGCCGCCGTCGTGCGAGGTGCAAGTCTTACGCGCGTTGCGCTCGGTTCTTCCCCGAGTTTCGAGAAGCGATCGCGCGGCCGCGGAGTATCGCCTGGATTTTCGCCGATGTGTGTACGAAACGGAGTTCGCGCGAGAAAATCTCGCGGAGTGTGACTTCGCGTTCGCCAACTCATCGCGATGTTTCTCCGCGCGCGAAGCATTCAAAAAACGGATACTCCTTCGTTTTCTAAAGGAGCTTCGAGCGCCGTCACGGGTGAAGTCCGTGCGAGTTTTGCACCTGCGACATGTGCAACTATGCGACGACGCCGTCAACAACGAATTCGCGGCGTTGCTACTCGAAGCGCGCAACCTCACGGAGCTGCTGCTCACATCGGAGGTGCGATCATCGTCGTCGCGTCGGTATCGCGGATGCTGTTTTACGGTGAAATAGAAATTGGATATCTTCCTTCGGCAGATTATAAATTCTCGTGCATGCGCGCTTTCAGGATCATTGGGCTCCGTGCGAACTTCTTAAATCTTCGCTCGGTCTTCGCGGAGGCTGTCGAGAGCTGCGACATCTCAGCGTGCGCAACGCACACGTCATACACCCGACCAATTACGCGCATCTATGCGCGTCGCCAAAACTGACCACGCTGCGACTGTACGGTCTGCACGATGGATGCGTCGACGCGTGTAAATTTTTACCCGACGTGACCGTGCTACAGTTGGACAATGTCTACGATCATTCCGCCGAGTTTTTCGAGACGATCTGTACTTTGAAACGATTACGGTATCTCTCGCTTACTAACAGTTTGAAAGATTTCACCGAAGTGGAGCTGCAAGCGATCTTCTCGAATGCCGAATGGCGAGCGATGCCCAACCTCAAACTCTTCCACATCGGGATGCGTGAGCGGCGCTATCTGCC
Source organism: Cymbomonas tetramitiformis (assembly GCA_001247695.2). NCBI lineage: Eukaryota > Viridiplantae > Chlorophyta > Pyramimonadophyceae > Pyramimonadales > Pyramimonadaceae > Cymbomonas > Cymbomonas tetramitiformis. The sequence continues at coordinate 15,645 of LGRX02024848.1, read as the reverse complement.
GAACCTCGGTTACATGTCACCCGAGGAATCCGCTCGAGTTTGCGCGTGTCATATACATATGCTGAGACAACACGTCCGGGGAGCGTTGGGCGATCAAAATACGATTCTGCAGACGTTGCAATACCGCGTGTGATGAAACGCGCCGCGGTTCGCTACAGAACGTTAAGATAAATAGATGATATCACGTCATGACGATCGTCGTCGTCACAGAGCGAGGCGGCCTCCTCCCGCGCGACCTCTTCGCAAATCGCGGGCAAGTTCGTTTTGGAATCTCGGTGACGACGCGGCATCTCCGAGGAATTTCTGGTGCCAAGGCACTCTCAGATCGCTTGGGGATGCGGGAAGTTTACACTCGTGTTGAATTCTTACGCGGAAACACGTTTCTTTTGAAAACGTTCGTGTGTACTTATAGGCATAACTTCGATACCCGGTAATATAAATACGAAGACATGTGCGAACCGTAAACACGAGAAAGACGACAGTGAAAATGAGTGCACTTTTGATACCGAGTAGTGAAAAAAATACCCAGACGGGTATGGCGAATATGAAAAATGAACTGCTTGAAAAAATACTCGGTCATACCCCCGAACTTGATCGAATCAACGCCAGACCGGTGTGTCAAGCTTTTAAGGCCGCATACAATCCCGATTGTACCGAAGTAGTTTATTATGATCTCGAGAAGGGCAAATTTTGTGTGGAAGAAAATTGCAGCAATAATTGTATCATGCATGCTGAAGTTCACAACTGCTCGGTCATATGCAAAACCCTCGACGACTTAATGTCCCCGATGTACGAAGAGTTGCTTGTGAACGGAGTAATACCGATGGCGCCGCAAGAAAGCTGGACGGGTTGGATACGTGATGATGATGACGACGACGACGACGATGACGACGACGACTTAAACCAATATATTACAAAGTTTCTGAATGTGTACGAGAAGGTTAACTTTAAAAATGAAGATGAACGCGCAGTTTTCCACCGAGGTGCATGGATTTTGTTTCTGCGCATTGTTTTCGGTGGCCCGCGTCGCGAAACTACTGTGTACGATCTCGAGTTGCCGTACACGCTTAAAACTCTCAAGAGTGTAACCGATCACATACCAACCGACGCGGAGACAAACGGAACCGAATTACTTCATCATCGATTCGTTCGCACGTTTGCTCTGTCCGGTTGGCAAAGGTATGTCGATATAGACTTGCTCGAGTACATCTACGACGTATTTCAAGATCCTGATAATAAAGTGTTCATTGATTACGCCACGCTTTTCGTCAAACTTCCCGACTTCAATTGGAAGGACCTGCAGGAATTGACAGACAGCGCCGGCCATTGGAATAAGCATGTCGGAAAATATGATGAAACGATACGTAAGTTTCGTGGTATTGTCGTCGAGAACAACACGTTGTATACTTGTAAAAAGCTAGCAAACTCGGATATAGGATTTCTGGTATTAAAAGACTTTTTTGGGCTAAAAAACGGTCAGTCACCGCCGGAGGACGAGCATTCGGAACACCTGCAACAGTTTACCTTGTCGTTTTTGGAGGATCCCGAGACGAACGATGACTGGCGCAAATCGGCCGAATTGCTGATTCATCACGTACAAGCTCTATGTACCATCGCAACATATCGAGCGAATTTGGACGAATCGGCGAAAAATAAATTCGTAACGCTTATAAACGAGGTATTGTCCAAGTTCGAACACCCAGAGGAGATAATGGAAACCTACGAGATATACGAGAATGGCGAGTTCGTGACATACTTGAATGGTAATTTACGGAGTATCCTTCAACCTGCCGCAACATTTTTTAAGCGTGAAATTAGCGAGGAGTTTACTAAATATCGCCTAGTCTGATACTATTTGCAACCTCCGAGTGCTCCGTAGCAACGCGAGGTCTGAATATCCGAAAATAAAAACAACTTACTTTACGAGTATCTCCGGTGCCATTACGAAGAAAAACGAAGAGGTGTAACTCTCGTCGTATTCAGCCGCGCGTTGCGTATATCAGTATGATATCATGTTCGATACGACGACATCGAATTCGTACCCACCTCTCGATTCGTAAATATGTCCGTGAGCATGAGCGCGCCTTACGCAAAAGTCGCTCGACAGCGAGTCGGGGCGATAAACGAGAATGCGGACGTCGACATAATGAGCAACATACTAAAACAGGGAAGCTTTACCTTAAAAGACGTAACCGTTAATAAAGACACGCTAATCGAGCACAAACTTTTGAAAGAGGCCTACGCGCAAGCGATCGAAAACTGCAATCGAAAAGGGGACTTGAAAACTGCAACCATCAAAGACATCAAAGCCGACCTCGACCGCGATCTTTTAACACATGCTACTCCGATGCTGATTGAAAACGGGTACCCGAGTCCCATGAATAATAAACTCATAAAAATAAGCAGCGAGAATAGCGCTCTTCTGAAAACCGCTCACGTGAAGCTGATAAAAAACGGGGGGTTGAGCTTCGCGAATATCGAGGACGTTAAAAGCGATCTCATCGATCACGGTCTTTTGCGATGGGCCTACGAAGAGCTGATCGCCTTCGGGGGAATGAAAATCGATGATGTCAAGCGCTTCGAAACCGAATTCAACAGATACGGTCTTTTGCAAAAGGCTTACGCGAAGCTAATCAAAGACGGGGGGTTGAGCTTCGCGAATATCGAGGACGTTAAAAGCGATCTCATCGATCACGGCCTTTTGCGATGGGCCTACAAAGAGCTGATCAAAGATGGGGACCCGACCTTCGCGGACAAAAATGACGTCAAAAGGGAACTCGATGAATACGGTCTTTTGCGACACGCTTACGTAAATCTGATTAAAAACGGGATCGCCTTCGGGTTGCTAGAAATCTGTAAGATCGAGCGCTTCAAAGCCGAGTTCGACAGATTTGGTCTTTTGGAATTCGCTTACGAGAAACTGATCCAAGACGGAGTTTGGGAAATAAAGGAAATCGGGTCCGTCGACGAGGATCTCAGCAAATTCGGTCTTTTGAAAGTCGCGTACGCGAAGAAAATCGAGGACCAGGCCCTAAGATTCACGACCATCGGGGCCGTCGAACAAAATCTCTCCCATCACGGTCTTTTGCAATGGGCCTACGAACAGATGGTCAAAAAAAGCAACTTCGACATCGAAAGCATTCGGTCGGCCGCGGCGCGTCTCTATGAATACAATCTTTTGAAGAAAGCCTACGCGAAGTTGATCAAATGCGAGGAATTCGGTATCGACAACATCAAGAACGACAAGCGCGTCGAATCCGATCTCAAAAAATACAATCTTTTGCAATGGGCCTACGAACAGGTGGTCAAAGAAGGACGCCCGAGTATCGAGAACATTCGGTCTGTCGTAGCCGATCTCCGCAAATACAATCTCTTACGGAAAGCCTACGCAAATTTGATCAAGCGCGGGGACCTTAGTATCGAGAACATTCGGCTCGTCATAGCCGATCTCCATGAATACAATCTTTTACGGAAAGCCTACGCGAAGTTGATCGGGCGCGGGGACCTGACCATCGAAAACATGAACGACGTCAAAACCGATCTCGAAAAATACGACCTTGTGACATGGGCTTACGGGCGGCTCGAATCTAATAAGAGCATTTAGAACGCGAAACTCGAACGGCTACCAGTTTCACACGTCGGAATTTGCGCGCACCGTCTCCCGATCGATTCGCGTATATACATAGATAGAGATGGCTTCAAAAATAGAATTACCAAAGGTTAACGATTTATCAGATTTCGATCAAATTTTATGCAACCGAATCGCCGAACGTCTCGAGTCCCGATTATAAAGAATAGTCGCGATGTTGCGGTGGGTCCTTTTCTGTTTCGGCTGCTACACATTAACGGAACTCGCCTGCTACATACGTTATTTAAAAGACGCGGCGACGCTGGCGTCGTATCGCACGGGACTGCCACCCTCTTTCGACTACGCGGAGTGGACGCGTTTTTTCGCTGACCGTGTACGCCGTGAGCGTGCACACAACCCGCGCGCCCTTCTAGCGCTCGTGTCTGGCATCTTTTGGAGCCGACCCGTGACTCACCTTCACGAAGAGAATGTGAAAGCTATGCTGCTCATGATGGCCACCGCGCGAGAGAAGCACGACGGCCCCACGTCGGACGAGGACGCTTCGATGGCCGATGATTTGGTGAGCGAGGTGAACAAGGCCATGATCTCGATACACGGACACCCTCTGCTGTACGGCAAAGATGAACAATCTTGGATCAGAATCAACAATCCAACGACAAATCACGTCGTCCAGGCTCCCGTTTATCAACCCGTTCTGCTGCATTCGACAAAACGCATCGTCCGCGCGATTGCCGACGAATTATTCCGCAAATGTTTAAGGTGCGAGAGGTTTCTTTGCGACGACACCGGCATTGTTTATTGGGTTCGACGAAATCGTCCCGTCAAGCACGGCCGCGTTCTCGTTATTTTGCATGGGTTGGGACTGGGAGCGGTGCCGTACATTCCGTTCATATCCACGTTGATTTCGGCGGTGCGAGAGACGTATTCAGTGGTGATAATCCCCGAAATGCCCATGATCTCCGGGCACCGCGCTCGTCGTCACGACCCGCTCGGCGGACCGTTCGCTAAGCTCGGTGAACTCAGGCCGCCATACCCGAGGTCCGACGAGATTGCCGAGAGTATGTTGACCTTCCTTCGCGAGAGATCCGGACACGAGATTACGGATATCGTGTGCCATTCCTACGGCAGCACCATCGCCACGTACTTAACAACTCACCAGCCGAACATGATCGACAAGATCGTTTTTCTGGATCCGATTTGTTTCTTCACTCGCAATTCTATTTTCTGGCTCGATGCCTACCGTCCGATGTCCACGCGGGAGATCGGACTGCTTTTTCTTCGAGGGCAGATTTCACGGGGTTGTAAGAAATTGTCGAACGCGCTCATCTTCGGGGATCTGGACCACGCTCACGTAACGCGAAATTGCACTTGGGTGATGGAGCATGTCGATCGCGAAAAGTTGCTCGGGGAAAATACCCTTCTCATCATGGGGACCGAAGATGACCGGGTCGCGGCGGAGGATGTGGCCTCTTACATGGCGGCGTACAACCCCGCCGTCACCTGTCACGTGATGAGGGGATGGCGTCATGGTCGAGTGATATTTGAACGCCACAGCGCGACGAAGATGATCGCTGCATTTTTGAACGTAGATTCTTAAGCGCATTTCACGGGAGTGTAAACAGATGAATTCGACGGTCGATGTAACCTATTCGAGGACAACCGTTCGATCGGATGTACGAGGTCTCCTACGAGCTATAACTACTGCTACTGGTATTCGTGCTTAACAAACACCATGATCGATCGTCACCCCAAAATCCAACGGCTCAGAACAACCCATGAACCAGGACCGACGGATAATTCAAACAGTAAAAACAGGTTTTGTCAACGGGAGTGTAAACATGCATATATTAATTACGTATATGTCTTGTCGAGATCTATTCTAAAGATGTCGTTCGGTCTACAGCATCTAAGCTGGCGACCGGCGAAAGCGGTGCGGCTACGCTCCGTCCGTTTCATCAGCGTTTTCCCAGCATTCTCGTTTGCGTTTAAGCCTGTCGGCGGTGATCGTCAGCGCGTTCGGACAGATCTTCAGAGGATCGTGCGGTGTCAGAATCTCGCGCTCGAAGTCGGTGTAAGCGGGAAAGAGCGCGTCCCAATCGATATGTCGATCGAAGTCCCCGGGTGGAAGCCGGCGCAATTCCGAGATGGATGGCGCGAACAGTTCCGGTATCTTCCAGACCCGCTCCGGTTCCAAATCTTTTGGCCTCTTGGCGGTGACCCCGTCGGCGTACAACGGTGTGGCCACGAGTAACGCCTGTTGCAGGTACGCGTCGCACCACGACCGCAAGCTCGTTCTCTGCTTGATGTCATCCACATTTCGAACGTTATACATCGAGGGCGCCTGGTTGGATGGCAGCTTGGGTACCGCCATGGCGTCGAGAACAGCATCCAAGCTTTGAGCGGAGCCGAGGCCCTCCTGGCGCGTTCTGCGATTTCTCTCGTTCACCTCCAGAAGCGTGCGATCGTCGTAGGTCAGACGCCATCCGGTGAATAGCCGGCACATGGGGTCGGAGGCGATCTTCTTCGCTACCACCTCGTGCACGACGCTCTGGTTCATGATCAAGAGGCAACCGCGCGGAATTTCCACAACTTCAGCTCGAGGCGCGATCTTCCGCAAGGCGTCATCCGAGATTTTGGCGAACCCGGCGGCCGGCGTGTGCAGATGTTGCGTTTCCGGTATGAGACTCGCCGTCTGGTCGGTGAACGCGAGCCAGCCGCCGTAGACCGCGTCGCCATCCGCGTAGAAGCTCACGTCCTGATGCCAAGATTCAGGGGTCGGTGTCTGGTTCTCCGTTCGCACGAGCATGCGATCGAGTAACTGATGCAACTTTCGAGGCCCTTCGATGTCCTGCTTGCGGCGATAACCCTTGAATCGCCGTTTGAAGCGCGCGTGCGGAATGTCTTTCACGTGGGCGCGCATGAGGTCCATCTTGTCGACCTTGGCCATGATCGGAGCAACCCGAGCGTGCGCTTTCAATCTCATCTCCCTGACGAAATGGTTGTGAAAGGAGCTCGCCACCCCCAACGCACCGAAGCCGGTTTTGCAGTACCTCCAGCCGCCGCAGGAAGATTTGTACTCCGGCAGCTCCCGAAGCGATCGTTTGAAGGTCTCGTACAATGCCTCGGTCCGTTCTCGCTGGAACAATCGAACCACCGCGAATCCTTTCGTCACCAACCGCTGCGCGATGCTCGCGTCGTCGTCCTCGTCGTGGAAAATCTCGGTCGCCATGGATGAGTGAGTGCGCTGGTGCGATACGATGATACCAAGGAATGTGAGGAATGAAGGCTTCACGGAGGTATTTATCACGGAGCGTGCGACGGTCGCGGAGCGTGCGACGGTCGCGGAGCTCGTCGGATCTGTACGACAAAGGTTTGTGGCGCGGATGGTTGGGAAGGCATGGCGAGGTCATGATCGCTTTGGAATGTTACGAACGCACGTCTTGACGATATTATCACTCCGAGGAACGAGCGAGAAAAAATCGGATGGTGACGACGGTCGCGAAGGTGACGACGATCGCGACTCGGTCGCGCCTAAACCGTGCATTCGTTTTGCAACCGCGACCGCTGCTGAGGTCGACACTCGGCATTTGAAAGTTCGAACAATCGATGATGTTGTCGCGGTTCGGTTTACGCGGCCACCGGAGTCGGCGGAAAGTCATGCCACTTTTTATCGTGATTGCATGCTTATTCGTGAGCGCGATCGCATTCTCCGTCGCGACCGTTTCATCGATCAGATGCACGGATCTTTGCATTAGTTTGCTCGATCTTTTGCCCGTCCAAGGTTTGTTTGGGTTGACTTACGCGACATGCAGTACTCATCCCGCTATTCATACGCTGATGGCGCAACAGAAATTGCATGGAAGCGCGTACCGCTCACGTAGCGAACAGGTCCGCTTTTCGCGAATTGTTCGAGACTACGAAAGGAACCTGCAAGTTTCTGAAAGTTTGAACAATTGATGATGACGATATTGCTGGCGATGCTAAGGGGTGATAGCGGTGGCGATAATGAATAGCAAACTCTTTTTGTGCAAGCATCGTAATAACTATTTGAATATAACGTACCACGATTGTGTGGCCTCGCAAAGCGATCATCGTATATACAAGTATATATACGGTGCGAACATCCTTCGCGAAGCTCGCCGAGACGTTAACCGTTTTAAGGCAGTTTATTTATTCGCGTTCCAAGCTCTCGGGCATTCTATTGTGAATCGACATGTATCAAGAGCGGATGCTTTCATGCATTAATCGACATTTCGAGTTCATGAAACGGTCGTATTCTGTGTTTGATATGGCGTATATCTCGGAGCACGTATTAATGAACTTATTCACGGTGAACGCGATCAACTTGCTTTTGGAGAGTACGATTTGTAAAAACGAACTTTTGGCTTGCTGCGATCCTTTCAATCGTAATGCTTTCGAGTACGGCGTATTTCTTGACAACGCGTACCATTTCCCGGTCAACATTTGGTTGATCGGGCATTTTGTCGCGTACTCGTTCAAAGCGTATTTTTATGGAGGTTTTTCGAAGCGTAAGCATTTCAATCTAGCGATCGGTCAAATAATTTGGTTCTACGTCGAGAGTTTTAATTTGAGCATTCATAGATTGGGGGATTGGGGGATTGGAGTATTGGGGGATTGAAAAAATCACAGGGTGAAAAACCAGAATTCAAGTTTCTAAAAAGTTGGAATTTTAATTTTTACCCTGTGAAACTATGGATACACAAAAATTTGAAACCTCATTAAACGGTATTTGTGGCAAAAATATCAACAAAATTTTGGTTCCCGTTCCCCAAAGATTCATTTGAAATTGTGAATTTTAGAGCTGTAATTTTAGAAAAATTTGAGATCCCGTATTTCTTCCCTACGAATAAAACTATACCGTCAGCCGACTGTTTTCTTAAATTCCCTGTTTTCTTAAAACATTATTCTAATTAATATCTTCAAGTTTACTGGTAGTCTTTCCACTGTTTTCATAAATATTGAAAACCATGCGGGAAATTTGGTGTGACCACACTTGAACACGCACAACACTTTACCGCTGCCACCGGTTTGACATTTTTCAGGTGTACTTTTACGTACCAATACTTTCACGGACGCAACACTTTCACGGACGGACACGCGCAACACTTTACCACAGCCGTGCACTTTTGCATTATTCTTGTTAAATTATGCAGACTAATAACTTCACGCTTCCTAGCTAGTAGACTCTTTGCCGGTTTAATTATTTCAGAAAACCATGCGGGACACACTGGACATTTTTTTGTTACCACGCTTGAACACTCACTACACTTTACCGCTGCCACCGGCTTACCATTATTCTTGTTTACTTAACCAGTCTGCTACATTCACGGGCCAAAATAGACAAATATACACACCAACAAACATATTTCACTAGCCTATTCCTCCTCTGACTTGGTAATCTCAGCAAGTGCCTGAGCAAGGTGGTACACAGCCCCGAAGAAGCTGGTGGTGCAACTCTCAATCCCAAAAAAGGCACGCTTGGCTCGGAGTGCTCCAACTCCAGTTGAACCTGCCCCAAATATTCAGTTTAGTTAACATTTGTCTTACAAGGTAAGTGCTGCATAATGCATAAAACTAAGCAAGTCACGGGTCTTACCAGAACCCATGAAGGGGTCGGCCACCAACTGCCCCATCTGCTTCGTGTAACGTCCGGTCAAAAATGTCATCATCGCCGGGTTTTTCTGACCCTTCACGAGAGTTTTCCCGTTCTTGGGGCAAACCTGCTGGTCCCCAAAGGTGGTGCAACCGGTTTCCTGGCACCTGTGCTTGAAGGTGTCCTGAGTGTACAGCGGTGCAAAGGGAGCATCCACACGGTCAAACTCTTGCTTCATGTACTCGGTTAACATCGAGGCCTTGCGTTTGTATTCAGGAAGTTCAGTGGTTACTGAAGGATCATACTCCTCCATCTTTTCAAGAAGCTTGTCTTGCACAAGCCCCAACATGTGCTCTCGTTCCTGGTGCGTGATTGGGCCAAGCACATTGCCCGTGTACGTGGTTGTCAGCACATCTACACCCAGCTCTTTCACGTAGGGACTTTGGACCAAGTATTGTTCCCGCCAGTCCATCACCACCTGCGATGGCCTCTTTGACAGACAGGTGTAGTAGTGCCCGGAAGAGATTGGGCTGTTCATGCGGTACTTCTTCTTCATCATGCGCGTCTGCGTGATGAAACCTGTTTAACAACAAAAGTCAACTCTTGTTTTCCTTACCGAAGGCACATCTTCTCAAAACAATGTGAATACAACTTACCAGGTAGATTGCTGTACCCACTGAATTGAAACGGCTCTCCCTCACGGTGAATGTCCAACAGAACTTCCAAGGACCCGATGAAGCATAAAATAGTTTCGCCATTCATGTTCTTCGTCTTGGGCACCGCAGCCAGATCAATCGTCTTCACCTCTGCAGACAGAGAGGAAGAGTGGCCTGAGATGGCCGTGCACACGTTCGGGATGAAAGCCTTCCAGTCAATCGTTGTGTTGTACCCAGCATCGGCCTCTTTACCCCAGGGAACATCGGAAATAACAGCCGCAATGCCCACTCCGTTGAAGTACTCAGTCAACAACTTCTTGGTGTTGTCCATGCAGTCACAGTTGGCCACAGTAACGGCTGGGATGCCGGTGCCCGTGAGAATCTCGCTCTGTAGCACCCAAGCCAGCTCCTTGTTTGCCCGTGTGCCGAAGTTCTCCAGGTGTCCCTGAAAGTACACGCGAGTAGGGGGGACCTTGGCCGTCCCTGTTCCAGGCACGTCAACGTACAGCTTAGTGACAAAGAATCCCTCCTCCAGAGTTTCGAGAGGGTTCTCGGCCATGAACTTCATCAGCTCCGTAGGCACGTCCCCTTCTTGACTGGCCCACAAGTTTCCGTCGCGGTCAATGGCGTTACGCAGAGTAAACTCAGTGCAACCGTAGTCTGAGGTAGGCTTAACCAAACTCGGATCCCAAGTGCTTCCAAGGACGAAACCTTCTCCTCCAAAATATCGCTGCAAAACAAAGCAAGGAAAACCATCTTTAAATCTTGTATTTACTTTTCACAAACGACTTGTCATCGATGACAAAACAGCGAGGCCATGTGTTTTTTGAAGGTCGATTCACAGTTGGAAAATATCCTTGTCATCGATGACGAGGATGGTAGTGAGTGCATATTTCTTCACGTGTAATTGATGAAAAGTAATGTCACCGGCATCAATGACAGGCAGTTTACTCAGGCACATTAAACGTACCAATCCAAGTCAAAAACACATCACTTTGTCATCGATGACGAAGTCTTTTGGTACTGTTCAAATCGTACAGTAAAAAAACAATATTTACATGGACTACTCCCCCACTCCCCCATCTTGCTCGTCTTCTACCCTGACAACATGTTTCTTGGTGGGATCGACAAAGCCGCACCTCCTCCTTCCCAGATGAAGGTCGAAGAAGATCCTCAGGCTCGGCTTCCATGTCTTCTTGTTGCTCCGAAGCGCCTTCAACGACGCAATCTTCTTCACCTTCTGAGGAGTCTTTCGCGCCTGAACCTTCTGTTCCCTCTTTCGCAGCAGCTTCTTCGCTTTCAAGCAGCTTTTCCTCAATCAATCTTGCCTCTCTGACGGACTGGAAGACCTTCTGGCGTTGAAGCTTTGCATTCGAAACATTCAGATGAGACTCTTTTAACTTTCTCTTTGCAGCCTTCGGCATCATCGCCCAGGTGTTGCCATGTTTGAGCTGGAGCTTTGTTCGCAACTTCTTGAACTTTGTGCTAGCGACTCTGACCGTGTGTCTTGCCAACTCCACCATCGCTTCTTGCTCCTGAGTGTCTGTGTGTCAAACAAACAGTTACACTCGAGCTTTCAGATTGCACGAATGTCAAGTGTTAAACATCTTTCAAAAGAAAAAAGAGGGGAACGCACCGCCAAGAAGATCCTCTACACTGCCAGGCTTGTAGGGGGCATCCAGCATCGCACGGATTCTTCAATGCTCCTCTGGATCCCGTGGGGTCCGTCCGCCCGTCGGGTCAGACTTTGTGGGAGTCTGAGCTGGAGTACCACCCTCTGGAGTCCAGAGCCCTGCGCGCTGATCCTGTGTCTGCGCCTCTTCTCCTTCTCCCTCAAACTCTGCTTCCTGCTCGTCTTCGGCTCCCTTGTGACTCTCCATGTCATGATCGGCCTCTTCGTCGTCGTCGTTCTCTTCGTCGTCGTCGTTCTTGTCAACAGCATCTTCGTCTTCGTTCTTGTCAGCGTCATCTTCTTCGTCGTTCTTGTCAGCAGCGTCATCGGCCTCATCCTCGACGTTGGTTCCAGAAACCAAGTTGCTCACGTTGGATGGAGTTGGTGACAGAACGGTCTTACTGAGGTCCTTCCACTTAGCTGCCTTCTTGAACTTCCCGACCAGCATTGACTTCTTCTTGGCAATCTCGTCCTCCGTCATCCTGCAAGCTGTGTGGGAGGCTGGAGGCTTGTTGTCGAACAAGAACAGATCGTTGTCCAGCCTGAAACAGCAGTTGTACTTTGAGATTTGTTTTGTGAAAAATACCACGAAGTTAGCTCAAAAGTGTTCACCTGCCGGTTCGAAGCATGTCAAACCAATCGTTCGCACTCGTCTCGTTGTAAGTCGGCTTGTCCCTCTTTAAAAGGCTTTTCACCTCAGACTCGACATCCTCTCGTAACTTCGTGACTGTACAGTGGTCTGTGAACTTCCTTGCTGAGGAGATCACAGGAACCGAGGGGTCTTTCGTCTTCTTGTTTGGTAGCCATTGAGGTCGCTCGCCATCTTTCCCAGGTTTCCAGTACTCCACGTTGAGACAAGTCTCCTCAAACACCTTGACCTGAAAGGCAAAATACTGTAAGAAACCAACTTCCCTGAAACAAATATACAATGTTACAAGTGGTTTTTACCTTTTGAGCTGAAGAGAGCTTAGCCAACTGCCCGTTAGAGTAGAGGCTCGAGAATCCGAAAGGTGAGTACTGTCCTAGTGCTTGACAGTTCGTTGCAACACACTGCTCCAAGCGAGGGTCCAACTTCAGCACGTCGTAGATGTTGATTAGCTTCTTGAAAAAATACTCGGTGTACTCTTCTTTGTCAATTGCTCCAAGCTCAGCCTTCATCCCAGGACCAGTTGGCTTCTTGCCACCGTGAAGAGATGGCCAGTTCCGCATGTGCCGTTTGAAGAACGTAAACTTGCTGTAAAACGTGTACGTCTTTGAACCTTTTTCATTAGCAACCAAGCGAGAGCCAGCCAAAAAGTTTATTTCAAGCGGAGTAATGTCCTTGGAAAATATCTGTTAAGAAACAACGAGTTAAATCAAACGCTGGTACAAGAACTGTGTACAACTGGAAGTGAAGATAAAATATTTCCGTCATCGATGACGGAAACAGCAGACGCTGGCTAAAATAACCTGTATTTTTGCCTTTAGCACATGTTTCCGTCATCGATGACGGTAAACTTACAAAAAAAAGAACCGTACAAGAAAATATTTCCGTCATCGATGACGGAAATAGCAGACACTGGCTAAACTAACCTGTATTTTTGCACCTATAAGATATTTCCGTCATCGATGACGGAAATATGTAAAGTAAACATGTAAAAAAATAAAGTTCAAACCCGAAGAAAGAGGAAAGTACCTGAACTTTACACTGCGTAAAACGCTTGTCACCTGGAGGGACTTGTTCGCCTGCAACAGTGGCTCCGTGACTGAAGGCAATCTTGAAGCCTTCGTTTCTACCGTGGCCGTCAATTGCCATGCACTTTGTCCTGCTCAAAAGGTATTTTTAGTGACAACACTCGAAAGAAATAAAAACAAACAACTCAATTGGAGAAAGAAAAAACACTTACTGCTTCCCTGGAGTCTCGTACACGAGCATGTCGCAAGTGGGGTCGAACCCAACCGCCGCAATGCGCTTCATGCACTCCTCTCCCTTGTGAGGGTGCCCACGCGGGTTGTCCGTAAAGGAGCAGTCCTTCAAAGAAAACTGTTGCTCAGTACGAAGAAACCTGCGCGCGTAAATCGCCTCGATGCTCATCGTGCCTGGGTCGGTACTACTTTTTTTTGCGTCAGACAATTGGACAATTGGAGTCCTTCTCCCAGCAGCTGAAGCCATTGTTGCAAAAATATTCAAGGAACTGTTTTTTACTTCTCAAGTTAGAGGCAGTAAAATTATTTTGGAAGTAACTATTTTAAAACATTTACGACAACAGCCTGTTACCCAGTTTGACTTAGCAAAAATTTTACCTCGCTGACGCGTCACGCGTCGCAAGCGCGGTGACACTTTTTGGCGCGCGCAGTGACACAAATTTCACTGAAGCGGGTGACAGTGACTCTGTGACTGGGTTCAGCTACTTAGTCGTAAATGTTATTTATTAATAAAACATTATCTCATTTTTTGTTGAAGTAAAAGTTTAACAAAATGTCTTCCACCCAAGAAAGCTTGCACGCAGCGTACGCAACTGACATTAACGACGAAAATGACAGTGAGATTCTGGCCATGATGTTTCCTTTTCTTCAGAACGCTCCGTGTTTGACACACGGAGCCGAGCTACTTCACAGAGACCAACCACGCAGGGACTTTGCGCAGCTGTCTTTTAATGAACTGCTTGAGAAGTTACTTCCTGGTTCAAAAGAAGAACTAGATGTTTGCTGTGTGTGTCAGGAAGAGATCAAAGAGTGTGAAAATATTACGAATGGTCTTGGCTGCTGGTGCAAGACAACATTCTACCACACGAACTGTTTCGAGAAATACTTAAATAGTTGTGAAACTTCCGCCACCTGTCCAATCTGCAGGACCAATTGGTCTGAAGAAGAAGAACTAGTGCTAGTTGACTAGAGAACAACATTAGAGTAAAATAATATTTTAGAAACGAAAAGAAAGTAAATTGCCTCACTTGTTTTATTTGCTTGACCAGCTTGCTTGCGTTCTAACTTTGCATGTTCGACAAAATAACTTGCTTTGCTCCACATTTGCAAACTTAAAGGGTAGCAAAATATGGGGGAGTGGGGGACTCTACAATGGAGGAGTGGGGGACTACGTAATTCGCCACCAGTTTTCTTGTATATTAAAACTTTCCGTCATCGAGGACGGTAAGTTTTTTGAGCACAGATTCTTGTCGTAAAATGTGCACTTTGTTATATTACTGTCATCGATGACATAAAAAATATTTTTATTCAAATTGAACTTCTTTTTATTTTATTATTTTTATTTTTCCCTGCAAACATTCGTGACCACTTTACGCTCTCCAGCTTAATGAAATATGTTCAAAATAATTTAATGTTGGCTTCACCGCTTTCTTTAGCGCGCGCGCGCGTTTTGCGCTGTTTATTTAGTGCGCAACTAGTTTTACGGTAAATTCAAAACATCCTTAAATAACTTCTTCAACACTTATTTCTTCAAAATAGTTGTGAACGATTTGAAGATGAGCGAGGAAACACAGTTCGTTGATTTCTTTTGGGACAACCCAAATGGCGAGTGTTGGTGTCGTTCTGTTCGAACTGTTAAGGTTCTTGGTGCACTTTTTGTAATTCATGAAGAGGTTTGCGCCGCTTTTGGATTCGACCCAAAGTCCGGCTTAGCTTTGTCTAAATCAGCTCGAAACGAATTTGAAAGTGACGAAGACCTTTACAGGGTTGACCCTTCTTACGGTTACGTTGTTTTTGGTTGTTTACCTGACGAGGAAAACGATTCTGTCGAAAACGAGTTTGTAGCCGAAAAGGACAGTTCACCTCAAGCTACTCCAGAAAACGAGTTTGTAGCCGAAAAGACTTGTTCGCCAGTTGGAACTCCGGAAGGTTCGCCTAGAACTGAAGTCATAAATCTAACAGATTCTCCAGAGACTCCCTCACCTCACACAATGATCTCTCCAAGTTCATTGATGAAAACACCAGTTGTAAACCTTGAGGAGAGTTCTTTTAAGTACGCAGACACATTTCCTCCTGGGTGTTTATTCACAAAGCAGATCCCAGTTGATGTTGATGGCGAAGTCAGCTACGGGGCACACCTTGACAAAACTGCTTCCAGTGATTGTCGTGGAACCGCACTTGGTACCCTACCATATTTTCGTGTAAATCG